>VZUI01048409.1:0-22920 GCA_013401135.1 Cettia cetti | reverse complement strand
CGGCCGGAGCGCATGCGCGGCCGCCAGCCCCGCCGCCGCAGCGCCCCCCCGCGGGCGGAGGGCGGGCGTGCAGGGGGGCTTGCCCCGGCAGGGACGGGAGCCTCTCCCGCCGGAACGGGCCCGGGCAGCGCGGCAGCGTTCAACGGCGTGTGCAAAGTTTGTAGCCATGAACCACCGCCACCCTGGTTTCCAACGCATTTGCGTTCTTGGCTCGCTTTCCTCCGGTGCTGTGTGCCTTTCCTCTCTTGGGCTGTCTCATTGACCGAGGACCTTTGGGTCATGTGTCACTTTCTGCTGCATCACACTACTTCAGTAAGGAGATACCCCAAATCTACACCTTCCCCAAAACCTTCACAAAAGTAACCAGAAGTATCTTCTCCTAACAGAAGATGGAGAAGGACAAATTTGTTCCACAAAACTCCAGCCATCAGAGACACTGGTTTCGTTCCCAAAAATGGGAGCTGACTTGGTCTACAGGCCAAATATTACCCTAAGCCAAAAAAAACCCCAAACAAACAAACAAAAAACAAAACAAACCCAAACAACCAAAAACAAACAAACAAAAAAGCAAAAAGAAAACAAAACAAACAAAAAAAAAACAAAACAAAAACCACTCAAATAGGTAAGAAGGGTTTGAGTTAAAAGAGGTTGAAAGAGATGATCTTAAAGATCATCTACTTCTAACCTCGCTTCCATAGGCAGGGACACACTCCACTAGACAGGTTTGCTTGAAGCCCCTCCAACCTGGCCTTGAACGCTTCCAGGGATGGTGCATTCCCAACTTCTCTGGGCCACATGTGCCTCACCACCCTCACAGTGAAGAATTTCTTCCTAATATCTGGTCTAAACCCTCTTTCAGTTTAAAGCCATGCCCTCTTGCCGTATCACTACACACTTTTGCAAAAAATCCCTCTCCAGCTTTCTTATAGGCTCCCTTCAGGCTGTTCTATGGTCCCCCCAGACCATTCTCTTCTCCGGCTGAACAATCCCAAAATTCTGCAGCTGAACCATGCACAGGGCAATGGTACAATGGAGACATTCCAGCAGTAGCAGTGTGACATCGTGCTCTTTCTCCTTCTCTGCTCTCTGGGCTGAAACAGCAAACTCTATGTGCAGTGTCACCGAGGTAGAAACAGGGCTGACTTTGTATCTCTCACCTGTAAACAATTTTCAGCTGTTAGGACTGTAACTGTTTCAACTGTTACAGTTTAACCAATAAAGCTTTCAACAATTATGTCCTGCCACAGAAAGTTCTCCTTTTAGCCCTTTCTCCTGCAGCCCCTTCAGCCACCTGATCTCTCAGCCAGAAGCGTTTCCAGTCCCTGCCCCCTAGGATACAATGCAGGCCAGCTCTGTTTCTATCTTGTAATCCTTGGTGGTTATAACAGTGTCAGCTTTTCTTGGCCAAAAATGTATTTTTCCCCTTTTCAATTTTTCTTGTAGCCATTTTTATAGATTTGTATCTTTTGTACAATGGTGTCGTGATGGTGTACTATCCTTTAATATGTGTTTGTGAAGGGATGGGGGTTTGCACCTATCCCTGCTCTAAGCCTCTAAACCTAATCTCTCTGTCACACACTGAGTACAGTGTCCTTAAACAGCCTTGTCTGTCAGCAATACATTAGTTCTCTTTCACTTCACCTGCCCTTGGGAAAACTGCTTTCTGCAAAGCCATCCACATGCACGCGCAGGCAGCTCAGTACTCCCACAAAAAAGGCAAAATGCTGTCACTGCAGTGCTTTCTCCTCTTTCTTTCAACTTCTCACACACGTGGCATTGCAGGTGATGTAGCATTCTCCTCAGGCTCACTGCTTCCCTCTTCGTCTCGTCTGTGACATTCAAACCAACAACAGACAGCACTCACAGATCTTGAAACATCTTTCTGAGCTCCGGTACTGGCTTTTTCCTCAGGTACTGGCTTGTTCCTCCTGGCAAATACAAGCTACCGGGGCTTGTTAGAGCACATAAGGTTTCTGGGCATAACCCATCAGCATCCAAGTGCTGCAAGCTGCCCCATTCATAAATCAGAGACAGGCACCCTCCTTCAGGAGGATGGCTGGACCGTGTCTGATTTTTGTGAATTGGAAGGCGCCCCATTCATGTGTTGGAGCTGCTCGGGTGAGCACTGGATCTCTGCAGTTCCGGGATTCCAGCATGAGCCGTGCCTGGATGTGCCTGAGCCAAGGAGAGGGGTTCCCAGTCCTGTCGCGTGACAGGGACACTGGCTGCTCCACGTGCAGCGGCGGGGAGGAGGGGTGCGGGTCACCGAAGGCAGCCCGCGCCAGTGCCCGCAGGCGCTTCCTCTGCCTCCCTGCTCTGCCAGGGAGAAGAAAGCGCATCGAATCAATTGTAGCTGAAATATTCACGGAGAGCTGATGATGCTTTAATCCCTGTAGGAAAATTTGAAAATCGGTGCAATTTTATTAAAGGCTAATATTAAACCAATGCAAGAGGCATCAGCTATTTTCTTTGAAAATATAGCAAGAAAAATGGAGGATGTAGTCTGTCTTGATAGAGATTTCCCTGAAACCACATCAGGGAGCTTGTTTATATTCTAGTGATGTAGCTAAGCCAGACAAGTCTGCGGCACAGCATCTATTTTTAGACTCCAGGTTGCCATTTATAGCTTGTGAAAACATTCATCAGCATCTGGATAACCGGCTATCAATTTTTATAAATGCACAGGAGAAATCAGGTATTTCACTTCTCTTTGCTATGCCCTTTAATGTCCTGCCTTATGTGGCTCTTTGGGAGCCATTTGGAATTTGTTTTTAAGGGCTTTACCATGACACCATACAGTTGCCTGCTGTCGCATACAGCACCCTGCATTTTCTGCTGGGATGATCAGTGTACAGAGGAGAAAACCTTTTGCTAGCTACTGTGTCTCCACATGTAAAGAAGCTGCATGTGAGATTATGGTGCACCCTGTGCAGTCAGTGACGGAAGCAGCACATTCTGAGAACACATTTATAATAAAATGAGGTAATTTTAAAAGGCAAATATGAAGAGGAAATCTAATGGTTTGAGGACATCTTTTTGACCTTATTTTCCACCTATGGCATAGTATAACTAAAACTCATAGCTCAGTTTATTTTTCTGAAAATTTTGGTTTTGGCTACTGCCAATATTTAAGGTACTGAACTAAATTTAAGAGTTTCTATTATAAGAGAAAGAAGGATTTTGTAGCAGCCAGGTCCTTGCTTTGGTTCACTGTTATAGTTTAAGTCTTACAACCAAATGGCACCCTCATTTATATCAGTGAAGTTTTAAACTACTCTGATCATAAAATATCTAGCAGCCAATTGCATGGTTTTCTCTCTTGATCCAGTTCCATCATGCATTTCCAATGCTACTGATTTGTGATGGATGGCACTGGTCAAAACAGTGATTTAACTTATGTCTGTAACTCTTACATCCTCTACTGCTTTCCCGAACTGAAAGGAGAAAGAAGTGTAAGTATACTTAGAGAGGTGTTGCAATACCTCCCACTGAGGGATATGAGACACAAGAAAATTCAGTTAGGCAAGAGTTCTCTTCAAAGAAACTATTAATCTGGCAGAAAGATGCAGATAGAAACAATCTGTCAGTGTGTGTCCTCCCCTCCCTAAAGCTTTCAGCTGTCACGGCCTGCAGAGGCATTAATCTTTAATCAATTGAATGCCTTCTGCAGTGAGGCATCCAGGGAAAGGACAGGTCATAACAAGCATTCGCCTAGAATAACTAAGCAGTCGTGCATGAGCTGTGCCATCAGACCTTGCTGGATAGCAGCAGGGAATAGATGGAGAGCTAAAAATAGCCTTTCCTTGCAGTGTTTTTCCAGACTATTTTTGATTCTTCATTTTGATAAGGTCGACTGGCTATTTGCTAAAAATAACCAATCCCGGCAAACTGAGGACAAAAAGTAGAGTATTTATAACCCCCTCAGACTCTTTAGTACATTTGTTGGCAGCAGACAATCTAGGATCTTGTCATCAGTCAGTCGCCAGTGTTTTATGTAAGTCAGTAATAAATAAGGCATTAATTGGAATGGAAAATCAGTCTATCTTGCCACTGATTTTCTCAGATGGAACACATATCTTTTTGTATATAATCCTTGTAGATTACCTTGCCCCATGCTTCATAATGTGGTCTGAATTGCCTCAGAAATAACCAAAACAACCTCTTATTAGGTCAGCCAATCTTACAAAAATAGTTGCATATGTAATTAACAGTGCAAAAGCAGTTTTGTATGCCTGATACTTCAGATGCAGAAATTTTCAGGAGTGTGATTTACATAGCTTTCTCCATGAGAGGTTTTTTATCATAGAGCCTCTGTGTGCCATTATCTCTCTGATGAAATGAAACCAGCCCTCTGCCAGAGGATGAGAGCAACAGAGGGATTCTGTAACCAAGTAACTGGAGGAGGACTGCAGAGAAATTGTCAATATAAATTAATTTGACCCCAAGGCAGGTTTCAAGCAACTGCATCATTCTGGGAATGGGGGAAACGCAGCAGTCAGCCCAACTGTGTGACCTATTGGATGTTCCAAGGGAGAAAGACAGCAATTAAAGGATTAACATTTATTTTTAAAAAAAGTTAAGTCTATCACACAGTACATTTGAGCAACTGCCCTTCTTCAGTTAAGGTGGAAAACTCTTAAGTTATCAGTGAATGTTTTCTTTTACAGATATTTTGCTGAGGACCTATTAAATTTCTGTAAGAGAAAACTAATCTTCACAGATTAAGTATGCATGATTCTTCATACTTATCTTGAATGGGCCTCACTTACTTGTCTGCTTAACTGCAATGTAACACAGATTAGTAATTTGCAGATTTACAGATTTTTCCTCCCCACAAACATGAACATATCAAATGTATGCCTGAAAAATGTGTTAGGGAAGTTTCTATGACTGAGAGCAGTGCTGCATAGGAAATTCCCACCTCTACCCTAAAATATGCTGAATATTTCTCTGGAGAAGAGAAACAAAACAGGGAAGGGGGCAGAGGAGGAGGACAGGGAGGGGGAGAGTGACTGGAACAGGGCAAGGGCCATGAAACCATCTAGGACCCTTTCTGAGATCAAAGAATGATGACTGGAACAAAAAAATTGTAGGCAAAGTAGATTTTATCATCTTATATGAT
This sequence comes from Cettia cetti, assembly GCA_013401135.1. Lineage (NCBI taxonomy): Eukaryota > Metazoa > Chordata > Aves > Passeriformes > Sylviidae > Cettia > Cettia cetti. The sequence goes on along the minus strand of VZUI01048409.1, from coordinate 17,798 downwards.
TTCAATGAGTACAAGCAACGATGGCACAGTGTTATACTAATTTTGATGGCATTTCTTATTTTAGATGAAATGCAGCAGTTTTTAAAACATAGATCTGACTGGCTTCATTTGAGGTGCTGCTGTTTGCCTATCATTTGACAAACAGGTCAAAAGAAATGTGAGGGCAGGGATAGCGTGGGAGAGTCTTAATCTTTTCTCTATATTTTTGTCTGTAGAGATTTGCCACAAAGAAAAATAAAAGGCCATGAATGAGAACTATGAGATACATCAAGCAGAGAAAACAACTAACATGAAGGTAGCAGAAAGAACAAACAATTTGTACAGGCAGAACCTGTGTTTTTACTCTCAGAGTTATTCTTAGAGCAAATAGGAATTGGTTTAGCTTCTACATACATATGCACAGGACTTTCTACATGTTTACCACTTTTTGTAAACCAGTTAAGGCCCTTTACAAAATGTATGGGGTTTGTACAGTCAAAAAACCCCCCATTGTTTTTTCCAACAGCAGACTCACGATCACGTTTCTCTCTTGCCTCATTTCCAGCTAAATTTTAATTTTCTGTGACCAAGCTAACATTCCTCAGTGGTGAGCTCCTCAGGCAGGTGTTAAACTTGAAAAAAAACATAGAAAATACTCCATGCAACAAAGCGTGTGTGTGTGTTCTGTTGAGGTACAACAAGCTCAGATGTAACTGTGAGCCATATTATATTAGCTATGAGGATTCTGAAAGCACATTTACACCCTCTTTCCTGCAGAGGTGTGCTTTACTAGCTGAATCCACACTGAGACAGTAGAATAAACCTGCTTTCTGAGCAGTGAATATATAAAGGTGAAAAATACTATTGTATTTTCATATTGTATACAATTTTCATATTGTATACAATTGTTACTATTGTATATTCATATACTCCAACTGTAAGAATGACCAGAACAACAAAAGAAAATTAGGGGTAATTAATGGATTGAATTTGTTACAGGGATCCCCTAAAATATCACTTTAACTAATGTCTTACCTGGTTCTTGATTTCAAAGAGCTTGCTCCCTAAAATTTTGTTGCTCAGGTCCTCCTTGGGGTACATAAACCAAAAGGGGAAATCAGGAAGTCCATTGGTAATTTGGCTGTACATCTCACCTCCCATTCCATTAAGGAGATCCATCTTCTCCTATAGCTTTCTTTGTGGACTTTAAAATACTGTCCATGAACAAATGCCAAACTAATTAACAAATACTATAACTATCCCTTAGACTGATCTTACCGATCACCTCACCAACCTTGCCTTATCACTGAAGGAGGAACAGGTTACTGCTCACAGCAGTCACAAGCAGCACCATCGTCTCCTCAGCCACTGCGCAGACTTTCCTTCTCACTGTCCAAGCAGTTCTCCACCAGCACCACACAGCAAATTACAGTTGCATTAATCATTTGTTGCCTATGCTTTGGTAATTTGGTTTATGATGCAGATATGCTTTTGTCACTCATACCCATCTGCCAAAACCTATGAGGAGGGGAAAGGTCCACTTCTATTCCATTTTCACGGGCAATTTCCTTTGACTCTTGATTAATATGTATGCAGAAGAACAGCTCCAATTCCTTTAGGATACCTAATTTTTACAGTACCAGAAGTTAAAGAGCTTTGTTTCTGTGAAAGAAGCTTTCTAGTTAAAATACTCTACCACCAGCATACAGAAAACAGTTTCTTAAACTGGGAAAGAGAAGAAGGAGACAGAAGAGTACCATTTACCCAAAAAAGAAGAATTACCCCACAAATTGAGAAAACACAGAAAAAAATTGGATTATCATGATAATGGTTGAAGGCCTGTCCTTGGATGCCTGTGGTAGGTGACAGAAGCAGCTGTACCTGCAGGTACACCTAGCATGGTGGCAGAAGCATTTTCTGCACTCTTTTGCCAACATATGTTGTTGTTAACCACAAGGGATGAACTTCCAGGAATAGAAAAAATGAAAATGAAAAAAGAACATTGACTTTCAATTGCCTCTCCATTTGTAGCTCTTTTGTGGACATCCTTCCAAGAGGTCAATGGATGCAGTTTATTTATATGAATATAAAAAAGAAGAATAGAAATAAAACCAGGCATTTCACCAACCAAGGGCAGTGGATACTGTCTGAACTGAGGTCAGACTGGAAACCAACTGAAAACAAAAAGATTTTTAGAACTCAGTCTAGATGACCATGGTCTTAAGAGCCTCAGTCATGAAGATGAATCTATGCACATGCTTATTTACCCTTGGCTAGGGCTAAGTTAGGGCTGACACTTGATTCTATATCCCCAAAACACCTCTTTGAGACAGCTGGCCCCAAAATAGTTACATCTGATCATCATTTAAGAAAAGGGAAACTTCACATAACTTCAAATCCAAAGTCTCTTTTTGGAAAGTGTGAAGAATAAAAAATGACACCACAGGACCTTGTAAGATAGTTAAGAGCATATTCATTAGAAATGAACTATAAAATACAGTGATGCCGCAGAACAGAGAGCAGCACACAAACAAGACACCCCCCCCCCATTCCCTACCCTCACCCCAGTCCAAGGAAACACACCTATATAGTACAAATTAGAGATCTCAAATGGGGGGGGGGGAGAGGAGGGGGCCTACAAAGTAATTTTCTTGCTATACAGAAAATATATTATTTGCTGGAAGTCACTGCTGTGTTGTTAGGGGCCCAGGGTCAGTCATTGCTCAGGAGTGCCCCTGAAGGCACACTGACCCCTATTGCTTCCCCACCAGTTTGCTGAACACGTCATAGATCTCTGGCTTTTCCTGGGCAAACTGCTCGGCCGTGTTTTTCTGTAGCCAGTCAGAAGAACGCATCTGCTGCCGCAGGAGGCCAATGAGGTCACTAAGGCTGGAATTACTGGCACAGGTAGGGTCCTGGTGGCGGGATACAAAAATGACTTCATCTGTGCTATCTGCTTTGCCATCCTGATCTGATTGACATGGCTGCTCCTTCTCCTCAGCCAGTATCTCCTGCTCACGCTCTTCCAAAACCTTGCGTATTCGCTGCATACCTGCAGTGGTATAAGGAGGAGAAACACTGGTGGATTAGTTTATGCCACAAGTGTGTCAAAATCCATCAGATCCAGAAGAGGATAATGGAGAAAGGAAGAAAAAACAGAGAAGACAAGAGAATAAGAATAGGCTAAGTTTAGGATTCAGAAGAGAAGGGAACAGTGATGCAGAAATTGTGGTGAGAGGAAAAAGAAGATTACTCACCTAACTGCAAACGGTGGGTTTTGTCAGCAAAGATGATGCGGAACCACCCAGGTTCACTGCACTCAAAGGCTTTTCCACAGGACAGGAGGACCTTATTATCCAGAAAACGCTTCCAAAGCAGCAACTCCTCCTCAAATGTGCCTGTCTTAAGGTACTAGGAGAGTCATCAGAAGGGCCAGAGGTTAGTACCATAAAGACTACATCACTGAGATCCTCATGAATTTGTGATTCCCATGAGGTCTGCAAAGGCCAAGGGAGACACCTTTTACCTCTGAAGTACAGCAGTTGTGATACAAAGGAAGAAATGGGGAGGGAAGTGTCTTGAGAGTAGTAAGATTCCTGCAAGTAGGGAAGCTCACAGATTGACAAAAGGAAAAGAACAAACTGAAACATCTGGAAGTCCTTCCCTCTCCTCATCAGATGGCATGTTTGTTAAAACAAAATGCTTGTCACAATATTAACCTTTCCTCTAGACACAGCCGCACTGCATGCCTGCCCTCACCCCGGGAGAAGCCTCACTTCCTGAGACTACCAACCTTTCGGAAATCAATCCAGACAAAGAAGCCGGCGTTGCGGTTGAGAAAAGGAACACCAAGTGTCTTCAGCTCATCTGTCACATAGGTATGAGCAGCTTTTAGGCGGGCGTGGTTGGCCCTCAGGTACACTTGGTTGATCCAGTCTGACCAGAAGAATAAGATAAAGAAAAGAATTATGAACTGAAGAAGTATTCAGATCTGTTCAAGCTTCCAAAACACTCAGTGTCTTTTTCTGCTTCACACTTCACCTCCTTCTTCTGTTTTCTATTTCCTCAAAGAACAAAAAGACAGGCAAGAAGTATTTTGTAGTTTCATGTCTGTGTAGAAGAGTATCTCCTTGACCTTCCTGAGGAAGTTTCCCTACATTTATAGTTCTTAGTCATCGTGGACTGTTAACATTCCACTCTGGCCACTTCCATTTCCTTTGTCCCACAAGCCTGTATTCTTTGTTTCTGCTCATCTGTTTCTAGATAACACTAGGAATTTCTGTACAAATAGCTACCACGCTTCTTCCAAGCTGCTCCTCTACCTCTGCTGACAAGCTCTGCAGAAATGGTCCTTTTCTGCAGAGCTGTCAGCCTTGTGTTGCATGGGCAACTTCAGGATCATGCAAGGCTGTAAATTAAGGTGTACGAAGAGGTGACCTCTAAGGAATATATGGGGAGGGGAGATCTTCCAGGTACCAAGACACACAGAATGGCAGAGGATTGCACATGGAGCTACTGACTCACCTCTGTCTCTAAGCAGCTGTGCAACCTTGTACTGGACAGGTCCACAAACCCCGTGGAAATAACACAAAGAAGCCACTGCATTAGCAACATCTTGGTTCTCTGTATATAAAGTACCAAAACGAATCCCAGAAACAGCAAAATCCTGCAGAAGACACAGAGAGACTACTTCATGACACTGAACAACTGGGATCCTATTACTACTAAGTTGATCTTTCCAGCATAAAGAACCTGAGGAGCTCAGACCAAAACCTACCAGCCACAAAGGCCCAGCATGATAACAACCAGCACTCACCTTGGTGATGCCCCACATCACGTGAGTCCGCTGTGGATCAGGCAATCTGTATGTAGAAGGATGCAGATGGGCAGTTAGTGTCATAGGTGCTGAAGCTTTTGGATCACCAGTGCAGCATTGCAGAAACAGAGAGGCAGCATTACACAATGACAGACAGTGCACCACTGAACAGCAGTCAAGCAGGGAAAATTCAAAAGCAACATAACTTTAGAAGCTAGGAACCCCTTAAAAGTAGTCTTAGACAGATTTTTTAAATACTTCAAAGACACAGATGCTTACAAATGCCACATTTTACATGCAGATTTCTTGATTATATGAAGCTCATACATTTAATGCTAGAAATCAGGCTTCTGCCAATGTATTTGTCAAGAATCAAAAGCAATGTTCTTTTATATCTAAGCCCAGCAACACTGACCTAACACTTAAATGAGGTTTTTTTATTTCCTTGCAAATGAGCACATAAAAATATCTAGCACCACTGGAAAAGACTAGAAATTTAAAAAAAACAAACAACAACTCAACACAACACCATATTTTTAAAAAATGCTTTTAAAGTTTTTCATCTCATTGAAACAATACCTAATAAAAGCCATAATCCATTCTGTAATACTACTGTGATCTGAGACTACTTTATGGAAAATTGGGAAATAAACAGCAATAGAAAGTCTTTACAAGCATCAACAGAAACAGGGGAAAAAGATGCTCAGGTAGGACTAAAAGCATCACCTTCAACAAAGGAAAATCTGTTTTCAGTTTTGGGGACTGTCATAACCAAGTACTGATGTACACATTGAGAAGTATACCACAATAAAAAGCTAGCTACCATTTTTTACTTGCTACACTGTATTTGACAAAATGTATTTGCCATTCAGAAATTATCAAAAACAAACAAAAAAAAAGGAAATAAATCAGTGTAATGTGGATTCAGAATTTGTTAGCTCATGACTTAACTTCCAGTCACAAGTTCACAGCAAGGCCTCATGTTGAACTGTCACTGGAAGATGGTCAGGGAAGTAGGAGCTGCTTTTACCTGTCCATGCCTAGGACACTGTGAAACGTGGCTGATTCATCAAAAACTGACAGCATGTAGATCTCATCTACTATCACATGCAATTCATGTCTGCAAAAGGACAAAATGGAGATTAAAAAAGAAGGTTGTTTCTGGTTTAACAGAGATAAATTCAGGCCTGCTAATACTTGCATTATACAAAGAAGAGGGGATGCCAGATTTTGCAGAAATAAAGCAAATTTTCTTAACTTAGATTTATTTTGTGTACATTGAAATGATTTGAGGTATACCTGCTTAACTGTCACCCACTGTACCCATGTAACAAGACAGAGTTCCTACCATTGCCAATGTGAAAATTAATTCCTATATGTACTACCCATCCATAGAGCATCTCAAAGAATTTCAAAGAGTATTATGATTCATGATGAAATTGGGAACCCATAGTCATTTACTTCTTTGTCTTTACAAATACAGAGAAACTGAGAGGAAAAGAACTCAGCTTCCTACCAGGGAAGCACAGTGCCATAGTTTTCCTTGGATTACTGAAAAATAAAATTTGCATTTCTTGATGCAAGTTGCTTTGCCGCCCCAGATGACTGCATGAGGTCCATGATCCCAGCACTCTCCTCTCCTTTCTTAAGTCCATCAGTGTGTGAAGAACAGATTATTTGCCTGACTTAAAAGATATTCACAGATGAATTCAGGAACAGGAAGAAGTCCACCAGATTCTGAAAGCTGTATCTAACTCAGGATATCTCAGCCTTCCAAACTGACATACCTTTTAGCAAATTCCAGGTAATCCCGTAGTTCTGACAAGGAGTAGATGTCCCCAAGGGGATTTTGGGGATTCAGAAGAATTAAGGCCCTTACAGTGACACCCTGCAGAATACAAATACCATAGTATTAAGAGAGTGCCTATCATGGGATAAATTTGCAGTTCCTCTACTTGAGCAGTGCCTCACTTGAGTGTGACACAGGATTCCCCTGAAGCTTCCACCATGACTTTTCACCTCAAAGGTTAAATTTGCATAAGAAAACTTTCAGCCACAAATTAAGATTCATATTTTTTTACAGTTAAATCATTTGCAAAGTGAAATGAGCAAAATGCTATAGAATTAATCTATGATTTTGAAAAGAGGGAATTGCCACCACCAAGTAATTGGTTGCCATCTGGTCAATTATTGAGAAAGATGGTCTCACATGCTCTCAGTATGAAAGTACATTTTCTAAGGTACATTAGTAATTGGGAAGTAATAAATTACTGAAGACTGCCCATGAATATGGCAAGAAAGATGAGAATTTGAGTCAGGTGGATGCAAAGTGTACTTATTCAGAGCACACTTGGCTGAAGATGTCAGAGCTTGTAACAATTCAAAGATGCAGTTAAATACATGTGGGATTTAGGCCAATGCCAAACTTACAGACTAATTCTTTAGAAAAGTGATATTCACTTGCACTTTATCCTCTAGGGTTCCCTCCTGCAAAAACTCTCAGCACTATTAGTGTATTCATCTGCCCTGCTGTGTAGAGCAGTCAGTTTTCAGGTAACTCAGCAGGTCGTTCTGAGGGAGAAGTCCTGAGTAATCCCAAGTGCATGCCCAAGTAAATTTTTTTTGATGATATGAATGGGTTCCAGGGCTTTGTGAATAGTCTGGTTTATCCTTTCTGCTGTGACCAAAACTGGACAGACACAACACTGAAGGATTCCCCAAGAACTGCCCCTGAGTTTGCAAGCCATCATGTCAGATGGTCCACAAAGACAACCAGAAAGCCAGGTGCTAGGTTTTGAAAATGCTTTGATCTTTTGGGCCACTTCTGGGATGTGACATCTCCAATATATTGTAAACTTACTGGTAATGTGAAGCTCAGCTAAACTCACCTCTGCCCGGGCATCCTGCAAAGCTTTTTCCAGTTTTTCCACTGTAAGTTGAAAAGGCCGAGTGCTCGTTCCAGTAATCTGAAAAACATAAAAAAGATAAAAAGGCAAAGTTGTTTCAATAGAGACTGCCTTGAGCCAATCCACTGAGAAATGTTCCCTGAAAGAAAATAAACCCCCAACAATAATGACCTAGCAACCATCTTCTTATCCTTTTATACTAGAGAGAGAATAAACCAATCAGTAAGTAAAATCAAAGAAAAGGCCATCATAGGCTGGCCAAAACCAGAATTTTCTTGCTATCCTTATATAACTAAAGCAATGTAAGATCTCCATCTGCTCTTCCACCCTGGGACTACCTTCAGTAGGACACAACATAACTTCTCTCTCCAAGGTTCAAAATGGTGATTTTTTTCCTTTCGAGGACTTTTATTGGGAGTAAGATACAAGAAAAGGACAAAACTGGAAGCCAGATTCATGGTCTCAAGTGACTTTCTTGTAAACTACGTGCCCATTTTCCCAGCAATAATCTGTGTAAATGTTCACTGGCTGTAGCGTACCCTTGTTGCAGAAGTTCCCAAAGCTCAGCATTCCAGTTTAACTACAGAGGTTGCTGTTCCCTTCTCTCAGATCTTACCTTACTGTCTAAATAGACATACACCAGCTTGACATTACCATAGAGAAAGACACTCTGGGTAATACCACCGTAAAAGGGAGTAGCAATCAGAACAGCTTCTGGAAGCAAGAAAACAAAGTTGGTTATCAACAGGTCACAGTCTTCTCTCCTAATGTGCTTTAGCTAAATGTGAAAGCGTTTTTACAGCTGTGTCCCCTGGGAACACTGTAATTCTACTGCCTCTTGCTTCACTTGATTTTTATATTAATTCTTTGATCGTCTGTAAGAGCCCATGTAACCGTGAGTATAGCCTATGTCTAGTCTGGCATACTAAAACTGGGCACCTCAAAAACAGTGAAGGCAGACAGGGCAGGCACCAAGTGTGAGTGCATGACATCTGCAGACCATGGAAATGAAGAATTTCACAGCACAACTTTGTAGGAAACAACAACTTTGCAGCAAGCCAATGCCAATTCCACTATTTCACTTCTGTCTAACAGTATATAAACAAAGTAACACTATTTCCCAGCAGAAAAAAAAACAAACCAAAACAAAACTATGTTCCAACCATCCACTTACCTCCTGGATCACAAAGGACTGTAGCTAATGCAGAAAATAAAGAGCCACAACCATTTAAAACAATCACCTACAGAAGAAAGAGAAAGCTAGTGATAAATCCATACATAGAAAGTCAACACTATAAAATTCCTGACAATATCACTAAAATAAATTTTCTCCCTAATTCTCCATTACAATTTTGCTGTTGAAATCCCATTTTTACCAGAATAACTTTAATCCTGTTCTTTCAAAGACACATTGTTCTGGTGCCATTTTTGATTCTAATAAGCAATTTAGAAAAAGAATATGCTTAAAGTAGGGAAAAAGTTGGGGAGCAGTTATGAGATGCTAATAAAGCAAAATACTTTTCAACAGTTAATATGTGTTATCAGTTCTTCATAGTAACAGCAGTTCTGATCTCCGGCCAAATTTGTGCAAAAGTGGAAACTACTGTCTCAAACAGAAGCAGGTTTCATTTGTCCTGCTTCTACAGGACAAATGCTCACAAGTACCATGAGTTTCATACCAAGTATCAGGAAGAATCTGGTGCCTTGAAGAGGTGGTGATCAGCGAACCGATCAGTGGTAACCTCAGTTCATATGAAGTATGGGGTACTGTTGAATTACTGCAGCCAGAAAAGCAATGACTGCACCAGTTCCTGCTGCCTTCAGCAGTGAGCAGAGACAGGAATCCCTGACCTCCACAGCCCCCTTCATCCAGGCTGTATCTCTCACAAGTCAGCAAATCCTGCAGAGACTCAGGTCTTGATGTCTTTCTAGCAACACTGCCACAAATTCTACAGGTTAAAACGAACTCTTGGCTCAATTACAAATCTTTGTCTTGAGATATAACAAGGGTATGTGATGACACGAAACTTAACTGAAACAGTGGGCACTCTTTGTCAAGGCTGAGGGAAACAGGCATAGCAGGTAGCTGAGCTAAACAGGGAGATCAAAATATAAGGCCCCATTGAGAGTACCAGCAGGAGGAGTTAGCACACAGAAATGAAACACGAAGCAAATATACAGTAGACCTGAAGGGTTTTGGCAGAAAAGCTACTTAAATGAAGAAACAATCTCATTTACATGATAACAGCTTGCATTCTTACCAACTCATTTGTTTAAAAAAACAGAATTTGAAACTGTTTCTCAATAAATGGCAATACATTAGAACAGATACCAATGGACACTGGGTTACCTACATTCTCTGCTTTAAGAGGTGCAGGGGCCTTGCAGTAATAGGTCAAAAATCGAGCCACTTCTTCCCGTAAACTGAAAAATACACGTAAGGAAATACTGATTCAAATATTCTCCAAGAGGCTAGGCTTCCAAATCAGGTTCACATCTTAGGAAAGTCAAGCCAGGGACAGTAAATTCTGGTGAAAATAGCTAGAAAATAGGATAGCTCTGGACCATGGAACAGACATGATTTTTACACTCAGCGGAGGTGCCACGGATAATGCTTAGTATGATGCATGCATTTCTGATGAGCTTTAATCTGGCACAGAAGAGAAGGATTAACAACCCCAAGTGTTCACTATGTTTCAAAGAATTGTTTGGAGTTACCCAATTTGTTCATGTACACAAGTGTTTTTAAAACTCTGCTTTAGAAAATTTGCATCTTCTCTCACATAAAAGGATTTTTAACCGGATGAGCTGGTGGGGCAGCTAATGTAAAGTTTTGCAAAGAAAAAGATGATTAAGTGACTTAGAAAAGTTTTAACTAGAGAATGTAGCAGAAGAGGTTTGTAGTCATCCATTTGTTCATTAAACAAGTAGTCAAAAAGAGAAGTGTTACAGAAAAGACTTACAACATATGTCCTTTCCAGTCAGGATACTGAAGCAGCGAAGGGTCCATCAGATTCATATCAGCCTGTGTCAGCTGAGAGAAATGAAAAGAATCATTAAAAGCCCAGTTACTGATAAGGGAAATATGAAGATAGACAGGACCCATGTACAGGAACACACCTGCACAGACACCTGTGCAACTTCAGCAGTTGTAAAACTGGATTGGGAAAGCTACTGACCATCAAAATTAATGCAGCTTGGTGAAGCAAGGACCAGCAAACTGATCTGTGATACCTTCAGGCTGTATGAACTTGTATGGGCTTCTGCTGAGTTATTGCAGTCAAAACTTCACTGCATAGAAATCTACAAAAAGGATGCAGAACAGGCAACATACGATGCCCATGACCAAGGCACCTGCAAAATTCTTTCTCAATAAATGAAGCAAACCCAAAAGTGTTTTCCCCAAGTTCTGAGGACAACAGCTTTTAGCTGGAAAAATAAGTTCCAGTTGTGAAAGCCAAAGCCTAGACTGTCAGAAAGAATTTGAAAGGAACTTGAATCAGTTAGATATGTATTTTCTTTAATAAACTTTCAATATATTAATTTTTTAAATGAATTACAGCTTTCATGTATGTCTCAGTTCAAAGTTACTGCAGCTTCTTCAGATTTATATTTCTGATCAGTTTGGTAAGTGTTGAAGTGTAACAGGAGCTTTCCAAAGACAGGAGAAAAATGAAATTATCTTCCTAATAATTATTCCCCAGGGTAGGCACTTCGTTCCTTATGAGAAGTTCCTTCTGATCTCAAAGACAGATTGACCTGAACTGTGAAGGTCCTTTTTAATATTTATAATTAGATAAAGTGTGCACACTGCTTTTATCTAAATATTTTCAAGGTTATAAGTATCAGGGTTTCACATAATCCAGTTCTGTGAAGTTTCAAGGGAAGTACAGTGTTGATACAGGCAGAGAGAATATTTTAGATAAACAAAAAGGCAATAAACAAGCATTATGTACAATATCCCTTCCAAATATTTAATGGCAACCAAATTTATGAGTTAATACTAAAAAAAGTAAAGGTGGGGTGACACAAGTAGGTGATAGTGCAAAGGAGGAGGGAAGTTCCACATGCAATGTGAAAGTTTTGCACATGATAACATTTTCTATAGGTGTTTTAATAACTGGTGCCAAGCTCTGGAGCTTAGAGACAATGTCCTCATCCCATGCAGAATTACAACCTGATATTATAGGATAGAAGTTCCTTTATTCAGCTGTAGAAGTTCTTGGAGTCTATATAGCTCCAAGAACTGTGCCTCCTTAAATCTCTCTATTAAACACATCTAGAGAATGAAACATCAAATATACCAGCAGACTGGGCCAAAAATGACTGAATTAATACGAGGAGGAGAACCCCTAAAAGTAATGTGCTAAGTATTCTCTTATTTTTAGGGTCAGAAGTTGAAAACAGAAACTGGATACATTACTCAGTGGCAGCAGTAAGTATTTTTAATCCAAAATAACAAAAAAAAATATTTGCCTACAATCCCAGCTGATGCTGCACTTACTGAATCCGTACCGTTATTACTCAAGGCTGCGAGGACTGAGAAGGCAGCAACAACGTCTTTGCTCTGCTTGTTGCCACAAGCATGAACACTACACCTGACAAGTCTCCACTCACTTCCATAGAAGAGCTAATTAAGAACCAGCTGGCTACTGTCTCCTTCTGCACTACTTACTGCAGACATGGTGTTAGTTTAAAGAGGAAAGGACAGTGAAGGAAGGAAGACACCACCTACACAGCCTGGAAGACACCTTTCCATGCAGGCAGCAGCTCTGCCTTACCTGTTCTTTTAGCTGGAAGGTGGAGTGGTGGGGTAAGCATCCCCCAAGTCAGTGGAGCAGCAGGCCGAAATAAAACTGGGAACATTTTGAGGGTGGGAAGTGGTGGAAAGGGAGCTGCCATGAACTTCAAACTGCAGAGACTGTCCAACCCTGAGTCACCTTCCCTCCCCGCACACAATCACAGGCAGGAAAAGGTGCTACTTGCCCACCTCAAAGGCTGCCTGCCATCTGGGCAGCGATTTTAATGGAAATCTAGAAGCATTCCTCTACAGCACAGTTCTGTTGTTTCCTTTTGACTTTTTTCTACTTTTTCAGTTCTGCTATGTGTTCCACTCCTGTGCCTGGTGCAAAGCCAGAAGGTAGCAGCTGACGCAGTCTGATTTTGAGGGATTTCACTGCTGCCACACTTGCACATATCAGGTGAGATCAGAACCAAGTGTCCAAGTTGTGTGACTTTATAATGGATGGATGTAAAGATATTCAAAATTAAATAGAGTTCAAAACTAATTTCAAAACATCTGTATTAAATCATCTACTATAAGCAGGGGAAAAAAATTATTCTTATTTTCATCTTGTTTTCTGAAATAAATACATCCCCAGAGGGAAACCCATCATGAAGAGGAAGAGAAAAACACCCATGTTTCTATCCTCCTGGAAAAATAAAATAATAAATGTACAAGTAGTTTTATTCAAAAGTGATTTCCAACAAATTTAAAATTCACAATGAAAAACTTTACCAGAGAAACCTGAGTAACAGCAGTAACTCTAGGAAAGTGCAAGCTTTGAAGAGGAACTGCACAGCAAATTCAGTGTTCTGTTTTGGAATAGAACTTACCCGCTTGGACATCAGGTCAAAGCAGAGCTTGTTCTCACTGGTGCCAAAATTTATTATACCCTAGAAAAAGAAACAGTATTGTTTTTAGATGCATAAAACATGTAAGTATATCACCTTGGCTATCACTTCACCAGACTGCCTCCAAAAAGCTTACCAAGGAAAAGTCAAAGCACAGTTCAGATAAACTTCACCATATATAACTCAAGACAAGAATCTATGTGTGTACATTTCCATATACGTCCCAAGCACTTGGCTTCTTAGTCAATTAACTGTTTATACGTGAACATGAACTAATAGTTTATACTTCTTTACAGAACATGTTTAACTTAATCTTGAATTCACTCACTATTATATGTAGCTAAAAAAGAAACCCTAAAACAACTCTGAAAAAAACAAGGTTTACCCTTCAACAGCAGTTTTAAACAAAATTTTGGATATATTTCTTTATCATAAAAGCATTTGTTTACCATTAATTACTATTCCACTCTACTGACTTGCTCAAAAACCATATAAACATGCAGTCATGATAAGTAGTTAAAATACTGAATTCTCCTCTCTGGAGAGATGACCCTGCAGTTCCAGGTTTATGATTTGGCCATATATAGTGTGGCATTAGATCCTGAAGAGTTCAAATCTACAAGTACATTCTCATTATTGGAAGAGTTTGGGTAAATAAATTTTTAAAATGTGAAAGAAAATCTAAACAACTGCACACTTCTGAAGTTATTAAAGCACAAGCCTAATTTTAGGCATTTGTTTAAAGAAACTACCTCCTACATAGACAACAGTTTGTAGAAGCAGCAGCCTGTACGTCATAATACACCTTGTAACAAAAACTTCCCTGTGTGTTTCTAGTTTAACAATCTAGTTTTCACCTCCATCACAGGGCAACTAAAGTCAGGGCTAATAATAAAATATTTTTAAAATTTCAAGTAGTTCAGTATGTGAATGAAGGATCTAATTAAAAGTAGTCAACATATAAATTGTTATTTATATTTACTGTCCTTGTTGCTCAGTAATAACTTGCCATGAACTATTAACACAGCCTTTGTGCCACAAGAGGGCTATGATGAGCTACTTAAAACCGAGCAGCTGAGTGTAAACAGGCAGAAAAAGTGCTGAGTGTTATTAACAGCAATTAAAAAAAAGGCTACTACATAGAAGTTCTACTTCCTGCACCCATCACCTGCAATAATCAGATATAACCAGATAATCAGAGATAGTCCTCAGTGGGCAATAGAGGTGATGAAGTGGAAGGAGGAACATGAGCTCTGTTCCTGCAGATTTCTAATATCTTTCAATTGCTACTGCTATTACTACCCTGATAAAGAAATCAGAATGTGCAAACCTGAGCTGAACACAGCATTCATCTTTGGTATCTACATGATCCACAAAGCTACTTTTACTTTCTTTTCCTCAAACAAACAGTTCAACTCACCTTGTATTAGGGAGATCAAAAAAACACCCCACACTTTCAGCACATTTGTCAGCAAACCTCTAAGAAACTATTTTTTCCCAACAAGAAAGACAGGAAAACACTTTGAGGTTCTTACTCACATTGGGGTTCTTGTCTTCATCATACTTGTCAGCGTGATAGGCTTTGTACCCTTCCTCAGTGGAGCCCTGAAAAATGTTGGCAAAGTTGCCACGAGCAGAGAGGTAGGGGCTTCTCTGGAAGCCGCTGGGGTTACAGAAGCTGTGCATGTCAACGCTCCTCTTGGCAAGCGGCCGAACCCTCATCTCTTGCAGGTTGCTCCCTCTTCCTCCCATTCCCTCAATTTCAGACAGTGCCTGGTTGAAGTCCAAACCCTGAGGCATGGCAACAGAGCAGGAGGAGACACTATGGCTCTGCTTTAGGATGCTGAGCATTTGAGCAAAGACATTGAACATGCGAAACTCGTGTTCCCGCTCCAGTTCAAACCGGCGCTGCTCCAGTTGCATCCGACGCTCCTCCACGTCCAAATCTCGCTGAAATCGGCGTTCTTCCATCTGCAAAAAGCGCTCTTCCATGGCCCGCTGGGATGTCAGAGTCTTCAGCAGCAGATCATCCAGAGGGTCCCTCATGCGCTGGCCTTTCCGCTTTTTTCTCAGTCGATGCAAGGCAGAGAAGCCGGGCCGGGGAACAACATTCTGGATCCGTGATGAGTTTGCCATGTTCGGCTCACTGAAACCTGTGAATACACGAAAGCAAAGAAGAAAAAGTGCAGCAAGCAAAGTGGCATGGGCATGCTTTGCTTCCTTCTCCTGCCTGTTCTAAGAACACCCTTTTTTCCATCATAGAGTTTATAGGAAAAACAAAGTAAAACCTGTCAGGTACATCCTGAGGTTTGCAAACATTTTTTTAAGTTTGTTTTTAACATCACACATTGGGCACACACATGATGCTGCCAGCTCCAGCCCCTTACATGGCCTTCATATTAACCTGAATGATCATCAGTTCTCTCAACTAGGCTAACTATGCAAGGACCACAGCCAAGAGGATATATAATTTCTTCCTGACCTCAGACATTAACCTCACACTTGTTATCATCTCTTCTTCTCCAAAAATTCAAGATCTTCCATTAGCCAGTCCAGACCAGTTTGAAATGCCCAGGATTCCCAGACTGTAGCCTTTCCAGCAGCTAAGCAATGTCAACTGCATTTGCAGTGCAGGAATCTTATCTCCTGTAAACAAATGCACTGTTTCTGCCAGAGACTTTCAAAAACATCTTCTTTCCAAGTCCCACTGAATAGCTCAGAAAGTTCACTGTTGGGTGGGCTAAAATATTAGGTCTGGAATATATTTTAAAACAATGCAAGGACAGTTTCACCTGCAGGTTTATAGTGCAACCATGGCAGAAGAGGGTGTCCTGATTCAATTCAGCATGAGGACAGCAGACATCTCTGGTTGTGTTCAAGTGATACCAAAAAAGCATTCAAATGTTTCTTTATTTATAAGGCAACTATGGTCTGCACTATAGGCAGAAATCCAACTAGCCCAGCTTATGAAGCCCTTTGGATTTCATACACAGTATTTCACCTAGCTCAGTAATTCTAGACTATATTTACCTGCAGTGAGATACCTGCATTTTGGGAATGGCCAAAACACCATAAATTCTGATATCAGCCTTCTACTTTAAATCTTTTTTGGGGTGTAGAAAAACAATGATCCAAATGTCAATGAGAAAACCAGGTGTCTATCTCTGCACCAGAAATAATCTTCTCTTTCTGGGAAAATGGGCAGAACCCTTACGCTGGAATGTAAAGGGCTATCCCTACCTGAAGGTGAAACACTGGTTTCAATGGGAATCTCCACCCTGGAGATGGGAGAGTCGTTCTGGGCCCTCTCCAAGAAGGCTCTCTCCATCTCCTGTTCTTCAGGGGAGCCCTGCTGGTAAGACATAGCTTGTGGGGGCTCTGGGGTCAAGCTGTGGTCATCAGAGTTCACCTCCTCACATTTGATTTCCATCAGCTCAGGGTGCTGCGAGTGTCCAAAGGGCAGGGCCGAGGAGGGGAACTGGTGGTGGTAGCCCTCCACCATGCTGCCCTGCAGCACCTGCTGAGCCATCATGCTGCCGCTCAGGGAGCCATAAGCCAGGGCCGGCCGGCTGGTCAGCACCCTGTCCATCACCTCGTAGAACTTCCACGTCCGCCCGCCCCGCGGGGCCTTGCTATTGTCCTTGATCCGCCGGTACTCCAGCTTCATCTTCTTGATCTTCTCCCGGCACTGGTCGCCCGTCCGGTGGATGCCCTTCTCCCGCAGCACCTCGGCGATGCGGTTGAAGACGTGCTGGTTGCGCAAGCAGCTCTCCAGCTCTATCTGCACCGACTCGTCGGCCCAGAGCTGCAGCAGCTCCACCACCTCGGGGTCCGACCAGTTACTGCCGCGCTCGTACTTCTTCCCACGAAAATCCATCGCTCCCGGGGGCCCGCCCGCCGCTCGCCCCGGGCTGCGCACCTGCCCCTGCCCCGCCGGGAGGGGCTTTCGCACCTCGGCCCTCGAGGGCGCCCGGGCGGCCCGGCCTCCCCCAGCCCCTACCGGGCTGCAGGGCCTCGGGCACGGCTCGGCACGGCTCGGCACGGCACGGCTCGGCTCAGCCCATCCGCTGGAGCCAGGCGGAGCGAGCTAGCGGGGAGCCGGACCGGCATGTTCACATCCGGGGTGACGCACATGCGTGCAGCCTTATTCCGGGATAACTTTATCCCGTGCCAGGCGCCTGTCGCGCTCCCGGGGCCGGGCCGGGCTCCGAGCGGCGCCCTGGGGTCCCTCCCACTCTGCCTTTTTTCCTCCCTCCCTGCCTCCTGCCGCCCGTCCCTCGGCACGCCCCGGCCCGGGAGGAGGCAGCACCGACCGTGCCGTGCCGCATCACCCCGTTCCGGGCCGTGCCGAGCCACAGCCGCGCCACAGCCGCGCCTCCCCTCACGGCGCTCGGCACTGCGGCCCCGCCCCGCCCGGCGCTGCCAGGCACAGCCCGGCACGGCCCCGCCCGCATCACCCCCGG
>VZUI01048402.1:0-82444 GCA_013401135.1 Cettia cetti | reverse complement strand
GCGGGAGCGGACGGAGCCCGGGGCTGGCCCCGCCGCACCTGCGGCGGGCGCCCCGGGAGCGGCCCCGCGGCCCCGCAGGCAGGCAGGCAGCCGGGCCGAGCACGGGGATGCCCTTGCCCCCGCTGCGGCTTCGGTGAGGTGTTGGGTTGTACCAGGAAAAAAGTAGTAAGAAAGCTAGTTTTTTTGCTAGTTGTTACTATGTTACGTGATCAAAACCTAAGGCTATTCTTGCTGGAAAGGTCTTGGCCATCACAGAATATTCTGATTTGGAAGAGACTCACAAGGGTCATCGAGGTTCAATTCTTAGTCTTATACACGACAGCCACAAGAATCAAACGGAGAGTCCAAATGCTTCTTGAACTCTGTCGAGCTTGGTGCAGGCTTGGGTTGCCTGTTCCAGTGCTCAGCCACTCTAGGGGTGAAGAACCTTTTCCTAATATCCAAACTAATACTTTGGCACAGTATCATATCGTTCCATCAGATCCTGTCACTATTCACCAGAGAAGAGATCAGCGCCTGCCCCTCCACTTCCTCTCATGAGGAACCTATAGAAGGATGAGGTCTGTCCTCAGTCTCCCCCAGGCTGAGCAGACCAAATGACCCCAGGTAATCCTTCAGCTGCCTACCCAGATAAGGTATGCACTTCGCAGATGACTCCTATTAACTAAATAGTGCTTGTCACATTTTCTGAAAGATACAAAAGTGTAGTGGTATAGACAAGATCAGAGGAGCTTATCTTGAGTGAACAGAAAATGGTAGACACAGTTTTTCTGTATTTTAGTATATTTAAAAATTATAAAATGTTATAAATGTTATAAAACCACAGTTTTTATATATTTTAGTGAGTTTTTCGGTATTTGCAGCATCCTTCTGGACAAGTTGTCCAGCTGTGGGAGGAGTAGGTTCACAGTGCAGTGGGTGAGGAATTGGCTGAAGGGCAGAGCTTTAAGTGTAGCAGTGCATGTGGTTACATCTGGCTGGCAGCGGCTCATCAGTGGTGTTCCTCAGTGTTCAGTTCTAGGGCCAGTCCTGTTTTACATTTTTATCTGTGATCAGGAGGCAGGAGTTGAAAGCATGTTTAGTATGTTTGCTGATGATGCTAAATTGGGGGTTGCTATTGGCTCTTTTGGGGAACTCTTGGCATGCAGAGCAATCTGGGTATATCAGAGCATTGGAAAATAATCAGTGTCATGTCAAACAAGATGTCCAACAAGAACAAACACCACATTCAGCACCTGGGCTGGAGGAACACTGAACACAAATACAGACTGGGAGAGGAGTGTGTGTAGAGCAGCCCTGCAGAAAGGGATCTGTGGGTGCTGTCAGCAGCAGCCCAGGGTGAGTCAGCAGCGTGTGCCCGGGCAGCCAGGAGGGCAAACCCCACCCCAGGCTGCATCAGACACAGCAGCACCAGCTGTGCTTGGGATCATCCTGCTGGATTCAGCCGTGCTGCGGCCTCACCCTGAGTCCTGTGTGCAGTGCTGGGCCCCACAGGTTGAGAAGGGTGCGAAGGTCCTTGAAAGGTCCAGAGGAGGGGAAAAAAGCTGGTGAAATGGCTGGAAGGAATGTCCTATGAGGAGAGCTGAGGACTCTGTGTTTGTCTAGTTTGGAGGAGAGGAGGCTGAGGGGTGACCTTATTGTCCTGAACAGCTTCCTCAGTAGGGGATGTGCAGAGGGAAGTGCTGATCTCTTCTCTCTGGGACCTAGCAACAGGCTGAATGGAAATGACTCAAAGCAGCACTAGGGAAGTTTAGACTAAGCACTTTACATTTCTTTACAAAGAGGATGGTCAAACACTGGAACTGACTCCTTAAAGAAGTGGTCAATGCCCTAAGCCTGTCACTGTTTGAGAGGGTTTTGGATGGTGCCATCAATAAAGGACTTTAGCTTTTAGTCAGCCTGGGTGTTGTCAGGCAGTTGGACTAAATTATTGTTGTAGGTCGCTTCCAAGAGGAACTATATATAGTACTCTATTTGGTTCTACTCTAAGCTATCTTCCTTTCTGGCTGCAGCTTTCTACCTCCTCTCAATAATCTGACATCCATCAGATGTTCCACTATTCTGGTTTTATTCAATAACTGACTAGGAAGTTCAAGGAGTGTTTTCATGTGTTCACTTTTTTCTGAATTCTTGATTGAATAAAGTACCCTAAAAAGTCCCTGAGTAGTAGATCTGCCATAAAAAATGAGACTACCATCCTTTTGGTAGCACTTAGTCACGGTATTGCTCATGCCATCCTTAAATTCCACCCACCCAAAGGAAAGAATGAGGCTAAGATAAAGGCAGCAAATTTATGTGGTTTTGAACCTATTTTACCCAGAGAGGTTAGGTCTGATCCTTGCATCTAATGAGTTGGTTTGTTTTGTGGGGGTTTTTTTTCCCCCTGGAATACTAGGAGTTTCTAGATCCATTCTGTCCTTTTTGTCTTTTAACCAAAGCAGATAATCTAAGCATCATTTCTTTTTTTCAAAAATAATCCTCTAAACCATTCATGTGTCAGACAGCTTGTTACTAACTCTGAAAATGAATAACTTAAGATTTTTTTTGTAATAGCAAATCATTCTATTCAATTTCTATCTGAGTAGCAAAAAATCCCCCTCTGTTCAATGTATTTTTGGATAGTTTTCAAAAAAGGTCTTGACTTTGATTAATTACCAATTGCCAAAGTTATACGCCAGGTAGCCCTGATCCTTTAAACCCATTGGAGCAAATAATTTGTTTATTTTGAGTCCTTGGGAATAAAGGACTTTTCATATTTCTGACAGAACAATTTCAAATTTCTTCATAATTGCTAGAAGATTTAATTCCTTATTCCTGTCGTTGCCTTCAGTCATATGAATTATGGAAACGACCTCAGAGACCACTTCATCTTCTCTGGCTTTTGGAATTGACAGATGGAGTAGGAGCTGGGTCTATAAAGGGGGTAGTGAAAATGAAAAAAGGGATAGTTGCCTGCTGCCCCAGGGCGTTCTGCTGATTGGAATCTGTTAAAAAATTGCATGACATAAGGCTATCACTTTAATATGTGGAAGATCACAGTTTACTTTTGGATAGTTATAGCTGTGTTCTGCAATTCCATATAAGACAGAAAGCTAGGAATCCAAGTGTTTCCTCTTATTGAGCAGCTGGTTATGGTTTCACAATTTACTTGCTCAGACTGTATGGTATGGGTGAGAGCTGAAGATTCACAGGCTCTCTCTGGCTTTAGTCATTTAATTAGTGACATACAGAGATGGGATACCCATAAAATCATAGTCATATTTAGCATCAGCTTAAAACATGTATCCTGTATTTGGCAACTGTGTTTCAGCAAACTCATCTGTTGGAAAACCACCATATTGTCTGAAAGTGTCACAATTTCAATCCAGTATTATAATTTTTTTGCTAGTTGTTACTGTTTTACAAGGTCAAAACCTAAGTTAGTGTATTCTTGCTGGAAAGTTCTTCATGAGTACCAGCAGGGGAGTTCTTTATGTCAATTAGTTTTAAATGAATAATATATTCTGCTTAAAATACAGGCCTAAATTCAATAATACTTTGAAATTATTAATTAAAAAAAATCTGGTTATCTTGTTCTTTTCTGCATAAGATGTGGCAGGATTATTTGAGATATTTATTTTACAATAATTTTTCAAGGGCTTTCTCAGTATATTTTTCTGAAAAATATCATGTTCCCTTTCCTTGTAAAAGCTCTCCGTTAGAGTCTCTCTGCTTAAAAGGCAACAGGTCTTAGAATTGTTTTCAAAATGCTTGTGATTCCCTCAAGTATTATTTCTTGTGTAAGTCCTCAGTAGTTGCAAAAAAGAGGCTATTCCTGCTAAAAAGCATTGACCATGATACCTCTTGGTTTTGGCTGCATGTAGAAAATGAGGCTTCCAGAAAGCACAAGAGTGATGCAATGTCTTTTGCTAGGACTCCCTTTTGTCTGGTTTTTGCTGCTAGATTTGGCTCTGGATTTTTTAGCAGGTTCCTGGTTTAGCTGTCATACAACAGCCACTTCTCTATACTCAGAGAAGGTTCTGTATGTTGTTGAATGTTGAACCTGACAAATCAGTCCATGTGAGCAAAAAGGCACAAAAGACAGAAGTTTTTTAAATACACTCAGATTTGTGATTTATGTGATTTTTGATCCACCTGTAATTGCTGAGATAATTGATTCTATCCTAGTAGGAAGTCTCTGAACATAAATTCTGTTTTAAAGTTCAGGTCAGTTTATGCTTACTCACTTTGTCCCTCACCTAACCTGACTTCTTAACTGTAGGTACTTACTTAGGTCTTAATGACTGCTTTTAGTAACATAATCTCATTTTTTATTTATTTTCCAAGAAAACTCACTTCTTGGAAATGAGAAAACTCTTTTTCTTGAGCAAAAACTTGCTCAGTTTATAAAAAGATCTGTGCTGTCCTGATTGAAATAAATAGATACCTTCACAAAGACTAAATAGGACCTTTTAATTTAGAGAAAAGAAACAAAAAATAATGTCTGGAATATAATGCCATACAAATTGTACCTGGGTTGGGGAAATCCCTGGTATAAATAAAGGTTTGAAGATGAACAGATGGAGAGCAGCTGGATGAGAGGCTGGATGTGATGCAGCAATGGGCACTCACAGCCCAGAAAGCCAAACGTGTCCTGGGCTGCATCCAGAGCCCCGTGGGCAGCAGGGCCAGGGAGGGGATTCTGCCCCTCTGCTCTGCTCGGCTCAGACCCCACCTGCAGGGCTGCATCCAGGACTGGGGCCCCAGCACAGGAAAGACATGGACCTGTTGGAACCAGTCCAGAGGAGGTATGGAGCACCTCTCCTGAGAGGAGAGGCTGAGAGAATTTGGATTGTTCAGCCTGGAGAAGGCTTTAGAGTGACCTAATCGCAGCCTTCCAGTACCTGAAGGGAACCTAGAAGATGGAGAGAGACTGTTTACAAGAGCATGTAGTGACAGGACAAGGGGGAACAGCTTCAAACTGAGAGCAGATTTAGATTAGGAGGAAATTCTTTACTGTGACGGTGATGAGGCACTGGCACAGGTTTCCCTGAGAAATCATGGATGCCCCATCCCTAGGAGTGTTTATGGCCAGGTTCGATGGAGCTCTGGCCGACCCATTCTAGTGAAAGGCATCCCTCTCCACAGCAGGGTGTATGGAAATAGATGATCTTTAAGGTCCCTTCCTAACCAAGACATCCTATGATTCTATTAAACTCAAGTGTGAAATAAGACATAATTTCTTACTGTAAAATAGGAAGTGATGGAACCCATTGCAAATAAGGTAGTTATTTAATTTCTAGATGCTTTTTGGGGGCAGCATTGTTTATTTTTGTGTAGTCTAAAGAAGGCAATATGAGCTAATAACTTTTTTTGGCTTCAATATATATGATTAAATCCAGCATTTAGCTCATTTATTTCATAAAATAGATCCTGCCCAACTGGTCTTTATTTGGTCCTCTGAGCACTGACTGGAAATCATAAAACAAATTAATAATAAATTAATTTGTTATTTTATTCCCATTTAACAGAAAGATGAAAGGTAGACCTTGTCCATATTAATAGGATGTTCCTTGTTGAATCTCAGAGATACTGCTGGAAATGGGCATGATCCTAGAAAGCTGAACACAAGAGAAAAAGGACACAAGAGAAGAGTAATTGGAGGCAAGTACACATAATCATTCTATTTTTGTTTTCATTTAAGAATTAGAGAAGAAACAATTCTTACACTGGGGGAGTGCAAAATGCTTTCTGGGAAAGGAGTAGGGATGTGGCTGGAGACCACTGTTGTGGGGGTCTTTGGCTAAGAACCTATTTGTCTGGGAGCTACATGGCATCACAGCCTCACTGGGAGTATGTGGGGGTGTTTCTTCCTGAGAGTTAACCACAGGTCTTTGTTGCTTGACTGTAGCTTTCTCAATACTTCATCCTCTGACTTTACCCCTCCTCCAGCAATTTCTTCCCTGTTAATTCCTGTTCTCTACTCTCAGTGACAGCCATATGTCCTCAATCATCTCACTCCATGAGGATACATACGAGGAGGAAAACTCATATGCAAGGATAAGCAAGGATATTATACAATCCTTGACTATATACTAATGAAGGCTAGGTTTTCTATGTCTACAGAGACAGATGTTTTAGATATGAGACCTGTTAACTCAGGTTGTGATTCCACAAAAAATTCAGGCCAATGGAGGAGGCTGAAAAGCAGAGATTTATCTTTCTTGAGGCTCCACAGATGCATTTCCTAGCAAAACAAAGACAGCAATAGCACCCCTTTCCCAAGCTGCTCAGTCTGCTTAAAGAGTTCTTCAGAAAGTACCTTTGAAAAGTGGTTGGAGACCCATAGTAGTTCTAGTCACAGTGAAAGCAGGTAAATACTGTTTGAGGTGTGGGACAGCAGGTAGAGTAGCCTTATCCCGACAGTTCGGATTTCTATAAAAAAAAGCAATTTACATTTGGTGTAAGTGAACTTAAAAGCTACGTGGATTTAGTAAAATCCACTCTTAAGATTTTAATCCTGGAAGCACTTATCTGAGACCCTATCTCAAGGGGAAAAATAATCACTCAGTGTGATTAATAGAGTTTGGTCCTGTGTTCCTGAGCATATGTAAATACAGCAAATGGGTGTGTATGTTTGGTTTTGTTTTTTATCTTTTACAGTTCCTTTTTCATTTATTAGGTGCTTTAGAAGGAAAAGGATAGGCAGTGAGATGAGATAATAGACTATGTACAGAGGTTGGCTTGTATACAGAAATAGAATATTTGATCCTGTTGGAGAGTCCCAGAGTACAGGACTTTCAGGACTCTGCAGGTAAACAGCTACATGAATGCTGCCTAGCCCTTTTCATTCCTGAGCTAATGGTTTTGTCATTTGAACACAATAGTCTTCAGCCCTCCAGAGGTCTCTCTGTTCAAGTTTTCTATCTCCTGCTTGAGAAAGCTGGGGGGAATCACCTTGTAACATATTTCTGGCATCAGATGACTGAGAAATGAGGTAGGATATCTCCCTATGCTACCCTACCCATTGGCTCAGGAGTGACTCAGCCTTTCATCTTTCTGAAGTAAATAAACAGAGCCCTCTGCAGCGTACCATGGGTTGTGGTTTCAGTCATAACCTTATAAGTTTGCATTCTCTTCTCTCTTTTCAGAAGAATAACTGCTTATTGTACTTCTTTTTTCCTGAATTTTTGCTACAGTTTTCCACTTTTTTCCTAAATTTGTCACATATTGCATAACAAAGATAAAGCCTAAGTGTAAGATCAAATCAATGCTATTTGATGGCAAAATGTGCAGATATGTTCCAGATGTATGCTGTTCATTTATATCTTTTCAGGAAAGAAGAAAATCTAGTAGCCAGAGCATATCACAAAGGCACAAGTAATATACACAGCCCCTGTATTTGTACTTCTTCCCCCAGGATTTTTAACTACCTTTTATGAATTCCTTAATCTCTCTATGCTAATCATAATATCTTAGAAATAATACTTTCTGTAGCATTGTGTGATATCAGGATAAAAACATGTCAAAATTGTTAGCTATTGTTATAATTTTATATTACTATTGACTAACTAAAAACCTAGTACTCAAACAGAAAAAAAAATTCTGCTAGAACAGTGTTTTCAGACTTCATTTAACTGTTCTCTATGTTTATAACTACAGAATGTTGAAAACTCTGTGAAAACTTTGTTTCAATTGGAGATAATCCAAACACATAAAACAAGATTTTCCTTAAATTGTCTGAAGGCAAAAGGTTGTTTTACAAACAGAAGGAGTAAGACTAAATGTATAGTTAGCACTGGGTGAAAAAAACTTACATGAATTAGTTCCAAAACAGTTGCCTGATAAAGTAGTTAGCCTTGCTAATGTATTGTCCAAGCACAACTCAATGTAACAGAGAGCATGGTCTGTTATGCTATGATTTTTGTTATTTTGACTATATTTAAAACAATAGAGTGATTAATATTTGATCTAGAACTTTAAAGTCTCATAACTGGATACTTATGTAGCAGCAGAAGCTCTTTCTCTGGTCTTTTACACTATAAGCATATATAAACCGTTTAATATGTGTATACTAATATTAATATCAATCAATTTCAGAATAGCTGTGTAGCATAAAGTCTAAAATTGCATATTCATACACTAAAATACATACAATTCCAAAATAATAAGCTTTAAAAGTGTAGAAATAGAGGGGTTCCTTACCCTGTTTAAAAAAAAAAAAAAAAAGGTGAAGGGACATGACTGTGATTAGAATCTGTATCACTGGATCACAAGTGTCCTAATGAGAAATCAATATTGTGTGTTTCATACATTCATGTATTTCTATTATGAGTTTTCTAAACATGACATTTTACAGAATAGTCAATTTTTAAAGCAATGTTATTATAAAATTTAAAAATTGATAGGAAAACAGATAATAAATAATGTATTTTTCTTTCTAAATCTAGTAAAATTTTGTTGGAGTAGCTGATTTAGGTACAGCAAGATTTCTTCTCAATTCTGAGGAAACTAAGAATTTTAGTGGCCTATTAATTCTGTTAGGACATGTTAATCTACTTTTTAGGGTCTTCTCATTCCTCTTGTCTATTTAATACTGGTTTACCAGTCATCTTGGTGGTGGTGGTGGTGGAGGGGTGGAGTTTTGTTGTCAATTGGGGGTTTTTTTCCTGTTTTTACATTAATTTCTCAGGTATTTCAATTTCAGCTCTATTCCACTCTTTCATAGAAAATTTTTAACTAAGACCAAATCTGCCCATACTTGGTGACATAGTATCTAGAACCAGAAGCACATATTGTAGGACTAAAAGGTGTTACTATCAAAGGTAATCTATATATCTTAGTAAAGGTATAGATGATTTGGATATTATAAGTTTGAGAACAGAAATTTTTTTTTTGAAAAAGACATACCTTCTTTATTTCAAACCTTCCTTAGTAACTTATGGTGCTTCGAGAGAATTTTTTGTAGCTTATTATATATTGCAGTGTTCATAGGATTACTCAAACTGGATTGCTTGCTATAAGAATCTTTCTTATCTAGCCTAAGGTACTTCCACATTGTTTTTCTCAAAATGTGGAAGAAGGTGTTTTTAATTATATCCACCGGAGGAAATACAAAATTTTTTACTTATTTACATAAAGAAACCCCAAAACAGATCTGCAGGATGTCACTGAATTGGCCTGATGGTCTGTGCTGCACGTTCATGCCTAGTGAAAAAACCCCATACCTGCAAGTACCTAATGAATTTGCACATAGAGAATGCATGTTACAAGAGTAATTGGCAGAGTATGGAACAAAACTTTAGCAAACAAAGCATAACATAAGGACCAGAACTTCACCAGTGTAAGTTCAGGTAGTTCACTCAAATGGTGTCAGTCTTTACACACAAAGGACCTTCCCTGTTATTTAAGGTTATTTAATGCAGCAACACTCAGCACATTTTCTGTTCTTTGTAAACTACCATGATGCCATTGATCTAGTTTCAAGGATAGCAAAAATCCATTAGCTGCTGAATACTTGAGGTAAAATTGCTGGTGTTTCTTAGTCATTGCTGCCATAAGTCTTGCTTATGGTGTTATTTTGATACAATTATATTGATTACTTTGATTCACCCTATTCAGTTGTGTCTTCAAACAGTATTGTGTAGCAAATAGAAGTGTATGAAAAAACCTTTTCCTTTCTGACCATTAGGTGGAGCTAAAAATCTCTTCCATGGGAAAGTTATTTAATTTCTTTCCATCAAATTGTCCGCGCCTCTATTTGGTTTTGTTGTCTTTTCAGTTTTCCCTGACAGAGTGTGGCAGTATTGTATAATGCCCTCTCAGGAAATTTCAGACACTGAAGTTGACGTTACTTAAAAAGCTGAAATTTTTCAAAAGTTCAGCAATAAAATCATCATAATGAAGGCTTCCCTAATTATGGATGTTGTCAAGCTTTTAGGTTAAATGAATGTTTGCGCACTTTACTGGGTTGTGTCTTATATATACAGACATAGCCTTATATGTCTGGATTGCTGCACTAAAAATATCTGGTGAAATAAGCCTGTTTATCACATGGAACCTAAACATCTTATTACCTGTCTTTCTGATGTCAATTTTTAAAATTGTTAAAACCAGCTAAAATTTGTGATCTGGGAGGTATTGATGCTTAAACATAATTTGATTGTGTTGGGTCCTGCTGGTGTTGCGTGGGCTTTGTTTAGGCAGAGTTCTACTACACACAGATACAGTTAAAAGTGGACTGCTAATGTCTTAATTATGCCTGTAATTTACAGAGCATGCAGCTGTCCTGACCTGAGGGAGGAAGGCGACAACTTGTGGTTTATAGGATTTATCCTTCTTTGTAATGATGGAAGGAAGAACAAGAGATTCTGAATACGTTAGCAATAGTGTGATTTTTGTAGGAAGAGAAAGAAAAGCATTCCAAATTATAGCTGCTCCTTCTGAAAGTCTGTAAATAAGTGTGTAGTTATTATAACTAGACAAAGCTGATGTTTACATTCTATTTTGTTTATATTCCACTGAATAATCTGAAGAATTCCTGTATGTTTCTTCATATGGTCCTTCACACTCTGTATAGGGTGCTGTAAAGATTTTGTAATTTTTTTGATTATATGTGCAGTATTCATAAGAAGGTTTTTAAAATTGTGGTTAATTGTCTAAACTTTAATTTCTGCCGTGACGCATGTTTCTTTCCAAATCTGATATAAAACACAGAAGCCAGTATTCTCTTAATGCATTTAATGAATGGTTTTCATTTTTAATAGTCTGTAAATTGCAAGCCATGAAATACTGTTGAATTGGCTAGATGATACTTGCAAGGCAGAAGCAAACCTTATAACTGGTTTTATGGGGGAGAAAGCACTTCTTTTAGAAAATAAAAATAGTGTTTCTGTAGTACTTAAGGGTACTCAAGGGACAGAAATCATAACCCTTCACTTGCTGTAGTAGGGCAATACTAATACTGTTTTCACTGAGAAGATAATTGCAAGCTTTAATGGTTGTCATTGTTTTGGAGACTGATTCAGAGAATGTTTTCTCCTGAGTGAAACTGTCCTTGTTAATTGTCTCAGTTCATTGAAGGCTCTTGTATTCTATGAAAGAGTCTCTTCATGCCCCTTGTCTCAGTAAAATCTAGCGTGTTTGAGGAGTCTTGAAAAGCCAGGAGGAATTTTATGTGGTTTAGGTTGATGTTGCTTGATCTTTAAGAATGGGTTTGCACAGTAGCCACATGACTAGGGCTGGCCATCCTTTAGTATTTAATAAGAATAACAGTGTTTCTTAGATGAAAGTGAGTAATTATCCAGAGGACGACATTAGATTTTTTTAGAATTAGTATGGTATGTTAATCCTACTACTCAGCAGATCTGTATAAATGTAACAGGACTTAAGTTTTCACTTCAATGATTATTTTTGTGCTGAACTGGGGAGAACTTTTGTCATGTTACTATGGTTATGGGTTTCTTAAATGTCTTATGAAACATTGTATGCTTACTTCTGAATATTTTTTCCAAAATTATTTTTTCATTCTTGTACAGCTAGTTTATATGTTGAAGAATGTGGAATTGCACACCAGATCCCCTACCTTCATATGAAACTTTAATTGGACTCATGTTAGTGACAGGTTTTATGCTGTGTATCAGTACTGGGTTTGCCTGGCAAGGTTTTGGTAGCAGGGGGTCTGCAGAGTTGACTTCCCTGATAAGCTCCTAGAAACTTCCTCAATGTCCCACAGAGCCAGTGGCAGATGGCCCTGAGAGGAACCCGCCACTGGCCATGGCCCATCCCATCAGCAGTGGTGGTAATGCCTCTTTGATAACATATTAGAGAAGGAAAAAAAGGTATTGAGCAGATAAAACTGCAGCTAGGGAAGAGAGAATATGTGAGAAGAACAACACTGAAAACACCAAGGTCACTGGAGAAAGAGGGGGAAGGGATGCTCCAGGCTCCAGACCTGAGATTCCCCTCCAGCACATAGTGCAGACCATGCTGAGGCAGCTTGCAGTCATTCTGCCACAAGTTAAAATGACTGAAGATTGAAAGAAGCCTGTGAAATTTGCTGGTTGTCACAGCAAGGTCAGTAGAACAGAACAGTATTTTACTCACTTGATAAGGTCAGTAGAACAGAACAACATTTGCTCTTATCAAGGACAGTAGAACACAACAGCACAACTGTGGAGAAATAGATAAAGGATGTAACCTAGGCAAACAGAAGTCATGCAAAACACAAGCAGGATGCCAGCTCAGCTCTACAAGGCTGGCAAAGAAGAAGTTGTGCAAAACAATGATATTGCACTTAGAGGCAAGAGGTCATGGAACAGCCACATAGAAAGGACATTGGACACTGAAGACATACCCCAAAGAATCAGATAAGGACTTCTGATAAGGGGAGCAACTATGTCAAATAAAGTCAAGTAAGTGGGGAGAGCTAATGAATATATAATAAGTGTGTATGATAAAAACTCTGTTAACTTAATGCTCAGGGCATTCAAATGGAGGAAAGGTCTCCTGAGGGACCATCAGGCTTTCTAATACTCAAAACTGTGTTAGAAAATTTTTATCCAGCCAATTTCAGTATCAAACATACTAAGGAATTGAAAGAGCTTGGTGTTCCCAAGGATTTTGTAAATACTTGTTTTTCTGGTGTTCAGAATATTTGCTTTCATCCAGTAATAGAATTAAAAGTTGAATTGTAAATCACATGATGTTATACTGATGAAAGATTGCAAAAATATAGAGTCTGCTTTAAGACTATATTCCTCAGAGTATAGATTTCTTCTTTATTCCTGCTCTTATGATTGGCAAAGACTTCTCAAGGGTTTGAGGAACTATAAATTGAGAAACTATACAGAAAAGATCACCAGTAAATTTTTGAGACAAAATTCCTGGCCAACTTTTACCAGTAAGTTCCTATTTTTTTAAAGTGGACATGGAAAGCCATCTAATGCCAAAATCTATTTTTGTTTTTTAAATATTTAGCATAGGACAATGCCTTCATAAATTATGTGAAATTTATTCAAGAATATGTTAGCTAAGTGTTTGTCCATGAGACGATACTGAGGATCTTTTTATCAAAAAGATGAATGCATTGCTCACATCCAACTACGAATTTAGTAAATATATGTATAAAACTAATATTACTTACTTATGAACAGCCTTGGATTTTGATAGATCCACTACCTAAACAATCTGGCTAGCAATGGTACATACAGATACATTAAATAATGACTAGTGGGGGAAATTCAAGTGAAGCTACAGCAGGAAGCAGAATTAAGAGGCCAACGGAATGAGGTTAAACAAGGTCTGGTGCCAGGTCTCTCTCGTGGGGCACAACAATTCCATGTAACAGCACAAGCTGGGGGCAGTGTACCTGGAAAGCTTCCTGGTGGGAAAGGATCTGGCGGTGTTGGTGACAGCAGGTGAACATGAGCCAGCTGTGCCCAGCTGGCCAAGAAGGGCAATGGCATCCTGGCCTGTAGCAGCAATAGTGTGGCCAGCAGGAGCAGGGCAGTGACTGTCCCCCTGTATCCAGCACTGGTGAGGCTGCACCTCAAACCTTGTGCTCAATTCTGGGCCTGTCACTCACTGGGACAGGTATTAAGGTGCCGGAGCATGTCCAGAGAAAGGCAACGAGGCTGGTAAAGGGTCTGGAGCACAGATTTTATGGGGAGCAGCTGAGGAAGCTGAGGTTTTTAAACCTGGAGAAAAAGAGGCTCAGGGAAGACTTTATCACTATCTATGACTCTCTGAAAGGAGGTTGTATCAAGGTAGGAATTGGCTCCTTCTCCCAGGCAGCTAGGGACAGGACAAGGGGAAATGGCCTTAACTTGCCAGAGGAGACATGAGAAAGAATTTCTACCTGAAAGGGTTACCAAGCATTGCAATGGGCTGCCCAGAGAGGTGGTGGAGTCACCATCCCTGCAAATGTTCAAGAAATTACTGGAATGGCTCTTAGTGCTATGGTTTAATTGTCTTGGTGATGTTCAGTCAAAGGTTGGACACCATGATCTTGGAGGTCTTTTCCAACCTAAATGATTGTATGATTCTGCATCAAAAAGCAGGAAAAGAAATTTACTCGTATTGAATTATATATGTACTTTGAAGAAAAGCTTGGAAGATCAGTACTGGGTTAAGACTATGAGCAGAAAAATGCTGAAAAACTGACAAAGCTGTAGCTGCTAGGGAGGAAGATGAGTAGGCTTAAGAATTGTATACTTAGTGACTGTTACTGTCCATAGGTCACATCCACTAATTTTTTATTCAAATACGGATATTCTAGGGTTTGCCTAGAACCCAACAAACTTGAGAAGTTCAAGTAAGTCCATAAGGGTTGTCTTTGAAAGAGTGATGAGAAAGTGAGCATGAAAGCTATGCCATTCTATGAAAACAAATACAAGGCTGTGAGGCTTTTCCACCTGAGGGAACAGAGTGCATCAAAGCTATTAAGTTGCATGTACTCTCATGGTTTACACTGATGCTGTGATTACAAATACCAGCCATTTTACAGCATGATGCTTTATTTTTGTATTTTGATTCAGATCCAAATGATCAGCCAATAACCTAAGAAAATAGGAACTTTTTTTTCATCAGGAAAAGGACTGACATAGAAGAGTGGCCTCCAAACCCTGAGAGGTTTATTCAGTGCCAGTTGCAACCTCTGTCTGATCATTAAGGGATGTTAGACAGATCACTTGCAGTCTAATTCAAAGTTTAGTGAAGTAAATTACAAGTTTCTAATGTATTTTTTAAGTCTGAGAATTAGGACTGTCAGAAGTGGAATGCTTGTTTAATAGTAACAATTTTAAAAAGCCTTTTTGCTCCTATTTAGGTTCTTATACACTTTATTAGTTATTGGAGCAAAATAATTCTGAATATCATTATTATTTAATGGTATTAGCATAATTTCCATGAGGATCACCATGTTTCACGCTTCAAATAATGTATAATACATTTGAGAAATCATGTAGTTTTGGAAAGTTATTATTTTTTCATTGGAATTACATTTTCAGATGCCACTGTTAGTGGGTCCAAAATTTCAAACTTCTTATGAAGCAATAGCACAGAGCTGGGTTGATTTTTGTTCGTTTGTTTTGTTTTTCTTTTTCTTAGTTTCAGCTGCCATAAGAAATATTACATGTCTGTAAAGGAAGCCACGATGTCTGTTTTCTGATAGAAGATCCATAATTTTGCAGCTTTATCAGAAAGAGAGCTTTATAAATAGGCCATGCTGAATGGACTTAGCAAAAAATGAGGTACTTACACGAATTATTTAGAGGAACAAATTAATGGATTTCTGCTACCTGACTAGTTCTGTCCTTAATATTTGTGTAAATGTAGTTATTGATCAGAATGATGAAGAAGCAAAAAAAAAAAAAAAAAAAAAAAATCAGGGAGAAGATACCCTAATTTGTGAATCGGTTGTCTTTCTTTATTTTTAAAATCAAGGGTGTTGGTTTTGATACAAAAGACTATGAACATACAAAAAGAAAAGAAAGAAACTAGAGGAAAGGTCAAAGATGAAGTATTTAGCAATTCTGGTCAGTACATATAGCAGTCTGGCAATCTTTGTCCAACACATCCCACTGGGCTACAGAATAGAAGGGAAATAGGAACCACAGACTTCACTCAGGAAGCTTGTTGTCTGCTGACTCATTGACACTTGTTCACTTCCAGAAAAAGTGGTTCCATATGAGAAGAAGGCTTCACAATTAGCTGAATAGCTGAGGAAAGTCAAGGAAAAAACACTGATGTTTTGAGTGTATGGGGTTTTTATCTCCACATGATATGCTTTTTCTCTTTTTTCTTTTTAAACGGCAGCCTATTTAGAACAGAAATGCTGCCTAAGCCAAAAGCATATCTGCTTAGTGTAAATAAAACCTCATTGTGATAAAGTAAGAAAAGCTGAAGAAACACAAGCTTTTGGTAGGTATCAGGAAAAAGACTAGAGATATTTTCGAAAGTAAAGCTTAAGGTAGGTTCCACTTGCTTAAGGTACTAAAGACAGAGGCCTTCCTTACAGGAAGATGTCTGCAGATGTTATGAAAAAAGGGTTTTCAGAAAGTAGTTACCTTGGTACTCTCCCACTGCTGGAGTAGGAAGGGCATGGATATTAAATAGCTCTCTGCATGGCTTTAGATTCAGCGCCTGCTTCCTGGGATTTTAGTGAAAAATCACTTGTAGAGGTCTCTAGTTGTTCATTCTTATGTGATGCTAGCAGCAATTTCATTAAATAATTGTTAGTGGCTATCTGTCATAATTCTTGTTTGAAAGAGCACTCACAGTCTTAGCCCTATTTCCTTACTAACCAGCTAAATTGGGGTGAATTTATAAATGCATTGTCCTAATCTCTTAAAGGAAGAGACATACTGTTACCTTTTTTTAGCAGGCATGTAGTAACTTAGAGAATTACTTTCTGTTTTCTCTTTGTATCATCCTTCTGCTTTTAAGCTTAAATATAGAAAACTGAAGTATCTGGCAGAAGGAAAAAAAAACCACAAAGAAACCTAGAAGGAGCAAGAAGTTGACTTGACAGAAATAAGAAGAGTTCTCAGCCCCTGAGTTAGGGTTTTTTTTCTCCTCTCAGTGGCTGTTGGTTACTGGAGCTATGAAACACTTGTTTGAAGGGCCCTAAAACCATCCCTTCTCCTGGGGGTTTGGCTACCTCAGGGCTAATTTAATATCACTCTCTGGTAAGCTTGGAGAGATCCCTCCAAGAGACATCCCTTGCAGACAGCAATGCAGAAAGTCCTTACCTTTCTGTGGGAACAGACCTAAGGTGCTGCTCTAGTGATAGGATCCTACCTGAGCTACAGGCACTACTACATCACAATTCTGTCTATGCCTGCCCTTTCGCCTGCTAATCTGGGTCCAGACCCTAGGCACAGGATGATGTCCCATCCTGACCTTGGACCTACCTCATCACTATGGCCCTGTCTGGTGATCATCTGTTATCCTTACAGGGCCTGGTCCTAGCTCTGAATTGCTGGCTTGTATTCCTCGTTTTCCCCAGCACTGTCTCATGACCTTGACCTTGCCTGAAGTTCCAGGCTCTGGGCAAGCTTCTGGGGTCTCCTTCAGCTCCCAGCTCCCCGCCCTTATGGCGTCACCAGCCTGTGCAGCATGGTGACCTCAGACTTTCTTGAACTCACAACCCAGCCAGCCTGTGAGGAGGGATGCTCTTTAAGTACTTGCATTGGCATACATTAGTGTGTGAGTTGACACAGGCAGGCAGAGGGAACAACCACACACTTGTGTCTGGAACACAAAGAGTGAATGAATTTCTGTTACCCTGTGAACCAGGTTATCCCCAAAGCAACACCCGACCAGAGGTATGTAGATGGACATGCAGGTACTCTTAAACTCAGTCCATCTAGATCCACTAGAGGATCACTGGCCTGTTCTTCACGTATGCTTATCCAGAGTTATTCCCAGCTGCAAGTCACTTGAGCAATTTATAATCTTCCTTTCCAGTCTTCTGCTTTTTAATCTATTTGCCACAATAATTAGTGTATATATTACACTAACAAGTGTGTAAAAATTTGGCATTTATTTTGGCATTTGAAGCAGTCATACTGATAAATATCCTGGGACAAAATTGTGCTTGTGGACGTGCCTAACAGTCAGCACAATGAAAGGTGTCTACCCTTTCGACCCAGGAAATTAGGAACCAGATTTCAGTCTGGTTATAGAATACTGTTGCCCAAAGAGGGGAGCTACAACGTCTGTAATTGCTACCAAAGGTACATATGCCTTCCAGGAATATCCAAGATTATCTAAGAAAATCTATTAAAAAAAAAAAATCCATTTGCAGTTTCACCTGGTGTTACTACACTCCCCAAAAGAGCCTGGTGGTCTTGATCATTCGTTCACACTCTTTTCTTTTGTAGTCTACCCTGCTTTGTCCTTTACATCTTCCCTTGTAAGAATGGAAGATTAAGTTCCAACAAATGGCCTTGTTCTGTACACATAATTCAAGCTGGACTAATTATTTTAGTCCTGGAACCTTTTATGATCACAGTTTCACTGTCTTACTGCAGAGTTTTTTGTAGGGTCATTTGTTCATTTGGTTACAGAACAGGGCTTTAGAAAGAGAGTATCAGGGTACTGTGCCGAGTCCTCACTCCAGCTGTTTCAAAATTAAATCCTAGAAGACTAATCATGCATGAAATCATACTTTGGTGAAAACATAATTCTTCCAAGCTCTCTTCTATGATGATTTTACTGCCTGATAACAGTATTGTACTGGGGAGATGCAGCTTCTTTTTATTTCACCAATGCTAATGGAAACAGATTGTTATGCTCTACTAAGTTACAAGAGTTTTAGATTTAGAGGTTGATCTTCTTGTGTAAATTATTCATTCATGTGAGGCAATGTGAGATGAGTTAACAATGTTATTTAAGCTATCTGAAATAAGCAGGTGTAATTTGATGGACATGGGTTGGGGAGTATTACACAATTCTCTCCTTTGGCAGATCTGAGAAGCTGTTGACATCTCTATCTGCAGAGCAGGAGATACCTGGGAAATATGAAGTAGCAATGTCTTCTCTGTTTCTTTGTATCATTTTGTCTTTGCATTTAACCTGCCAGGGCATCAAAGAAATAAGAACTTAGTGGTTTTATTGACTAAAATGCCTTTCCAATTCCTCTTCAGTGAACTTCATACAGGCTTCAGAATGTTGTTCAGGCTTCATCATATCCTCAAACAAATATGGTTGCTCCTCTTCATAACAAACAAGGTATTATTATCCATTAATTATTTGTGAATTTGATTCAAGTGGATAATTTAAGATAGCTAATTGCCAAGCTATCCAACTTCTGAAGGTTCATGACTGGTGGAATCCTGCCCTGGTGGGCACATGGGAAAGAAGACCAGAATTTTTAGCCCTCAAAATATATTTTTAAAAATATTCTCAGTGCTGAATTTCTATCACTTTCAGAAAATCAACTAAGTCTGTTGAGATTTTTTTTTTTTTTTTTTTTTAATTCTAAGTGCTTTTCTTCTCCTTTGGTGCTCCATTTCAGTTTCTGTTGCAGATTTGGACCTTTGTGGACTTGCTGATGCCTGTTATTCTGTTTTTTAAAGTGGAAACAGAAGCTGGCAAAGAACAACCTTCAGCATCTGCCTGTTTTACTAGCTTTCCTTGAACTTCAGGTGATAGAACATTGAGAAACATCATCCCACATCTTCATGCATGTTGCTTGTCATCTGCCTTGAACCTGTCAGAGCAAGCTTAACCAGACTTATCTTGCCAGAAGTAATTAAGAAACACTCCCGGGAACTCCTTTGCTAATAAATCTAAAGAAGAAGTGACCTCATACAGCAAAACAAAGACAAAGAGATTGGGAAAGTCACCTTTTCCACATGCTTTTAAAAAGAAAAGGAAAGAAGTATTCTTAGATTTGCCTACTGAATGTATAGTCAATGAAGGTATAGGTTTCACACAAATTTACAGATTAACTATCAGGCTTCTTACACCATCCCACTGATATGAAATCTACAAACATTTTTCCTTCATTAGGACTTTTAGTTAGTTAGTTCAGCTGAAGAATACTTTCTTACTCAGATTAAGAAACTTTTCCCCCTCCCGTTGTAAGATAAAGATGTAAGAGTGCTAGATTAGATCCAGAGCATAAAATCACAGAATCATAGGATAGTTTGGGTTAGAAAGGACCTTAAAGATCATCTATTTACAAAAATATAGGACTACAGATCAAAACTCTCCCACGGACTGCAAGTCACTGAATGCATCTCATATTCATTTGTTAACAACAAGTTGAACTCATCATTTTATTTTTTACAGAGAAAATTAAAGCACAAAGAGAGCTAGAACACAGCTTCTAAGGCAACCTGATTTTGAATGTCTGAGTTGGACATGCCTTTCAGAGGCTCCGAATATCAAGAAACTCCTGTTAGCGGTGAGGAAAAATTGCCCGTGTTCAAAGCTGTGTTAGCTACCAATTCAGGTTTGCCAAAAACCCCACTACTACATTATAAAGCATAGTAGGATATGGATCTGAAACCAGCTACATTAACATTCTTGGGTTATTAAGTTCACCTTATCACTGGTTTTGAGCACTGGGGGTGAGTGGGTCTGTTTCTGACTACAAGAATAGCATTCAGAAACAAGCAATTACACAGAAGTAAACAGCAACCCTGTGAAGAATTTTTTGAGGTGATATAGAGAAACAGAGTAAGTAGTTAACTTAGACTAGGTCAACACTAATGTGCTCAGTTTCCATAGCTTTATGCACTAGTCGGATGGGAAGCCATGTGCCCCGTTAATAAAATTGGACACCTAAACTCTGCTTCTTACCGGAGCTGGTGAAAGGAATTTGAAAGGAATGGCATGCTAACATAGCAATAAAAACTTCCAGATCACCAGTTTTGTGTTTAGCAAGTATGGAATCTAGGGGAGACCCTCATAGTTACCAGTGGATTTTGAACCTTAATCTGCTGCTTTTCATTCCCCTGAATCACTGACCAGGATACATAATCTTGTGTAAACGCATTGCACAGTACAATTAAGCAAGCACCTAATAGCCTGATTTAATAGTAGTGTTTGATTTAGCAGGTTAGTGAACCTGCACTGCAATAAAAGATGAGTCATGAGTCAAAAGAGCCAAGTGGGCCTTAAATAGGGTTTGTGAACATTTCCATTCATGAGTTGCATATCAGTAGCACATATTCAAAACAAGTATCTCATCAAGAGGACAATTTCCAGGGCTATCCAGGGATGCTAAAATCCATCTAAGAGAAAGACATTTACCCTTGTTCCAGAAAAAAACCAAAACACTAAGGTGAGGAGCTTGTGGAAAACTCAAGAGTATCAAGAATATCCTCCACAAACACGGTGGAGTAAGAGCAAGGCTTCCATGGAAACCTCTTTGGGTTCCAAAAGAACAATGTCATTCACACTGTCAAACCTGACACTTGATTCTGTCTCCAAAGTCTTTTGCCACAGGATCTTTTGCAGCTAAATCAGGATACAACCCATGAAGTCAGTAATGCCAAAATGATTTCCAGCAGCTGTCTGGCCCTCTTTTCTCCTTTTGTATCAAGAAAAGTAAATGTAAGTAGAGAAAGCTTGGATGTTTTGTAGTGCTTTCATCTTAGATTCCTATGTAGTATATAAGAATAAATATACATCTAGAAAGGAACTAGATCTCTTGGAATTTAATAAAGGAAACCCTCAGATTCAGATAAAAAGAATTAGTTGCTTATAAGTGGCTTGTTGATAAAACATAAAAAAAAGAATGTGGTTTAAGTGGAGAATAACATGAAGTAACTCAAGTTTTGTGGTGGGAAGGTCTTATGGTAGAGAAATTATAGTTTTAATACTATATTTTAATAGTTATATTTTAATTAGTTATCAGTTATATTAATAGCTCCTAGAACAGTTCCTTAGTTCTAGAACAGGGCCTGGACATTTTTGTCCTGTGCATTTTGTATCTACCAACAAAATCCTTTTCCATAGCTGCATCTCCTGACTGTTAATGAAATACAACTAAACAGTTAAAGGATCTTGTTAGCATAAATACAATACTTGGTGTATTGTTTAACTGATTGGTACCTGGATAATTGCCAAACAAGGACATTTTTCTTTCTGATGGCAATCAGAAAATGGTTATGATGAAGCAATTTGTCTTGTAAAATAGACTGCTTTATTGATAACTTCTGTCATGGCCTCATCTAGTGTGTTTGACTACATAAAGGGTGAAAACTAAAGGGGTACACATGGGCTGATGGGAATTAAATGTCACATGAGACAGGAAGGCCTGCTGTTATCTTTCTGAAGTGCAGCATGACACCATGACAATAGGTTGCTGCCTAGTCTTCTGATGACATCTGGCAGGGTTATAAATTATCTGTAGCCAAATAATAATAATAAAAAAGATAAATCCGTACAATAAGTAAATATCTATAAGTGAATCCCTGTCCTTACCAAGCCAGCATGAGTTAGTCCTGTTCCTTCTTCTTCTGTCTTAATTAAACACATAACATCTGTTGTGGGGGTGGGTTTATAGTGCCTGTAATTGATGATATTGTTGTTTGTTTTTTGCCTTTCTTCAAATATTCAGAGAAGAGCTAAGTTTGACCCAGTTAGTCTCTTTTGAATCAAATGTCAGGTTAATTCTGTTACAGCTGAAGAGGTAAGAGGTAATGATCTTTGGACAGCTAACAAAAGACACACTGAAAGGTGAGCATATTCCAGAAGAAAATGAGTATGTTATAGAGAAAACTTCAGGTTGTGTTATTCAGAAACAAAAGGTGGAGTGCTTTCCTTCTGGGCAGAGCAGAATAAAGATGCTATTCTTTATAAGTACAATTAGTGTGGACTTACAAAAGAAGGATCAGGCCTCACAAATCTGATATCCTCTACTGGAGACAGGAAAACTAAGAGAGTCACAGCAGGAAAACTATTGACATGATTAATCAAGACAAGGGGAAAGCTCTTCACACAGAAACATACAAAAGGCTTAATCCCAAACCCAAGGTCTAAGGTAAATAAAGAGTTTCAGTGAACAAGAAGCTAGCTGCAAGTTCAAAGACAGAATGGTGCAAGACAGGATTACAAAGACTAGAAATGAATCACTGTAAGACTGGAAAGGAAGGGGAACAGTGAGAAAGCTGAGCAAAAATAGTCCCTGACAATTGTGTTATTTCACAATTAACAGTCTAGGGATATCCAACACAAGTATGTTGATTCCCAGTTCAGTACAATCATTTGCATCTCACATGATAAAGCAGTATCTATAAACACATAAAAGAAAAATGTTCTCTGAATATTAGTCACCTTTGAGGTCAGGTGAATGGGTATAATGAACTATTTATGTTAAGGATCCTGAACCATCCATCCTTTACAGCTATAAACACTTTCTTTTCCTTTTTGTCCCTACAGCAGTCCTGACTGCTGGGAATACTTCAGAGCTGGTGCTGCTGGCAAGAACTTGAGGCAGAGAAGGCATGTCAGTTTTCTTGTGCTTCTAGCTACCGAGAGCCTCAAAAACTGTGTCTGGAGACAGTCCTTCAAAGCCTGCCAGCTTCCTTAAGGCTGTGGTGTACATAATTTGTTGACAGCTCCAAACAGCCAGCCTCCTCTGCTCTCTGTTTGCAGGCCAAACAGTTTTTGGATAGTTTCTCATAACACAGTTAGAAGTATGACACCACTGTTTCAACAGTCGTCCTAAAGACTGAGTAAAGGCTATGGCTAGCTATATCAATGTCCAAGCACGACTACTTTTAAATAAAAGTAGTTTCAATCTGTTGGAAGGGCTCTCAGTCCCCCATTTTTTGAGTGCCCCAGATATCCCTCCATCCACCATCTGTGAGGTCAGGTGAAAATCCCTCTATCAGATCTGGTTAATACACTGGCACTCTAGCTGTCGCTCAGCCCTACATCAGCACATTAGACTACACCTGTTCCTAAAGGAACATCAGCAGACTACTCAGGTCCCTTCAGACTTAGTACTGCTCTCCCCTTTGGCCTTTCTGTCACCTTGTTAGGGAACAACCTGGTCTCAAGACAAGTGGAAGTACCTGCCACCAACTGGAACTGCTGGTCAGGGCCTCGATGGCATTGACAGGGCTTACTGTCCCTACTCAGCCTTCCCTAGAGCATCCTGCACCCTGCCATTTCAGCTTCCCAGGGCTGCCAGCCCCTGCCCAGTGATGCCACAGCAGGGATACTCTCTGGATCCCGTGAGCACTGCAAGGCCCCAGGGTCGATGTTCCAGCAGCTCCTCCACTTGGCCGTACTAAGATGGTAAGAAAAGCTGAAGGACCCATGTTATCTATTGCTGCTATCTCTGTCAGAGCTGTGTTACAGAGATAGGAGGCTGAAACCTGAGGTGTTCTGTATCATGATGGACATTGTAATGAGTTTAAAAGAGATGCACCAAAGTATAGATAGGTTTGTTTGATCAATTAACTCATAACTTTAATTTTTTTTTTCTGCATTAAGGATACCTAGGTGGACTTATATTCTAAAACGTTAATAAAATGGACTTGGATGGATTAATGTGCTGATGTATTACTGCAAGTTACTTCTTGAAAGAAGTACTTCTTTCATTAGATGTATTATGTGATCTTAGACATCTGCTCTTGCCTCATGGAAGAGAAGGGTATACTATTATTGCCTTCCTCTTTTAGCAAAGGCTGGTGTGTTATGCTTTTGTGTTATCTGTTGCTTTTCTTGATGCTGTTCTGCCTTCCTCTTCATCAGTCTTGACAGGGACCACACCACTACTCTCTCTGTTTTACAATATTTGAGGAATTTGATCCATCCAAGATGTAATGTTCTTCCCCCCTTCCCCACCCCCTCCCATTCTCTCTGTCTGCCCACGCCTGTAACAAAAGCAATGTCCTCAAGAGGCAAGTTTGTAGATTTTCAAAACTTCAGATAAGCCCCTCCAAGTCTATAAAATACACAAGGGCACCTAGTTGTGAAGAAAAACACATCCACAGTCTACATTCTTAGTTTGCCAAGGACTGCCAAGGGTTTGGTACTATCTCTAGTTACTGCACTTTGGCAGAGTGTGTCACGGTGCTGTGCTACAAATAACGGAGCTACTTATTAGTAAATAAACCCCTGGAACAGTCTAGAATTCCCAGCAGAGACACTCCTGACAAAGAGCATGTAGCCATGGGCACGCTGAGTGATTTACACTTGAGAAGTCACATGACCGGGAAAATAAACAATGAGAGCTCTTAGATGACAACAATGTAATGAAAAGAGCAGAGTGCCCATAAATGTTTGGTATGCACGCTAGCAGAAGTATAATAAATCCGTTCAAAGAAATGAAAAATTCTAGTTTGTTTCATTTATTCTGCTCTGCTGTCAGGGGAAGTTTAGCTTGAAAAACATTCTTCACCCCTGGAGTGGCTGGACAGGGGAACAGGGAAGTTCCCTGCTCCCCAGGGAAGTGGTCACAGCGTAAAAGAGCTCAAGAAACGTTTGGACAATGCTCTCAGGCACATGGTGTGACTCTTGGGGATGTCCTGTGCAGAGCCAGTAGCTGGAGTCGATGATCCTTGTGAGTCCCTTCCAACTCAGCATATTCTGTGCCTCAGTGAACCGGCCTTCTGCGAGACCAGTTGCACACTTGCTCCCTTCCCTCGAACGTTCCCGGCCGGCCAGCGCAGCGCCCTCCCGCTGACCGCCGCTGCGGTCACTGCGTGTCCGGCCCCGCCCCGCGCCGGCGGTGACGCGCGGCGGCGGTGACGCCCCATAAATTACGGGGCGAGGCCGGCGCTCCCCGCTTATCGGCGGCGGCGACCGTGCCCGCGATAGTGCCCGTGCTCCAGTCGGCGGCGGCTCCGGCTCCTCCTCCCGGGTGAGTACGCCCGGGCCGGTGCTCCGGCGCGGCTCCCGGCGGCCGCGGCAGCGCCGGGCGCCTGCCCGCCCCGCTGGGCTCACTCCGCAATATGGTGGAGCCCGACGGCGGAGCGGGCGGGGCTGCGGCCCCGTGTGCGGCGCTGACCGCCGGCCCGGCCCCGCCGCCCCCGCGGGCCCCCCTGGCCGGCGTGCTTTGGTGCGCTGGCCGAGGTTCTCCCGGGACCACAAAATCCCGAGAGCCTCGTCCGCCCCCGGGAGCGGCGCTGGACTGCCCCATCCCGGAAGCGGCCCGTGGAGGCGCTTGGGAAAGCGGTGCGCCTTCCTGCCTTGGGTACCGTGGCGAGCCGGAGCAGGCGCCGCGGCTGTTGTGCGTGGTTCGTCGCGCTGCTTTCTTGCACTTCTTCCCATAGCGAGGGGGGAGAGCAGTAATAAAGTTTGTGACGTAGCGTGTGTGCTTTCCTCTCCAGAATCTCTTGGTGTCTCTGAAATATGCTGGATTCCAGACGTCTCACTCACCTACTCCAGGGGAGTGGATCCGACTTTTGCTAGGGCTGAACCTATTCAAGGGGTCTCTGAAACCGTGCAAGAATCTTACTTGTCTTTAGAAGCAGGAATAACTTCACAGGCTGACTGTGTTGGTTTATTGACTAAAATGTGCTGTGTGGATGGATCTTATGAGACATTCATATGAATATGAATAATACTTAAACTAACGGCCCTTCTTCCTTCAGAGGCCAGATTCTGTGCCATTAGATCTTCTGTTCTGTAGCATGTTTTGCAGTTCATGGTGAAATTCAGTTGTACTCCAAGTAATCTAACTTGTAATGCTGTGTGAGAAACATAGCATTTTCCTGTGAGTATTTAAATTCTTGTTAAATGAAAGAAGAACTTCTTTGTTATCACCATTGTCACTTGTCCTGCTTGTGTGTTCCGTGTACAGTGGTTAATCTTATTACAGGCATTACTTTATGGCATGTGTATGTTAATATGTGCAAATATGCCTGCAAAATGTTAACAGGATGCCTTTGTCCTCATTCCCTGTTAGTAATGGGGAAAAGTTTTATTTTACCTCAGACAGAATATTAACACATTCCTTTTTTGCTTTCATACTTACGAGACAGAAAACTGCTGTTGGGTCTTTGACAAACCTAACAAAAGGCCTTGTAAACCACAATCCTTTTGAGGACAGACTCCTAGTTTACCTTTTTCTTGCCTTCATTCATGCAGATTTTTCTGGAACTTAAGCATTATGTGAAATCATTAACGGAACAGGTTGTTCTTGCAGAGTTAGTTCAGCCTGCATGTGTGTATAGGATAACAGTGTGCTTCAGTGTGTTCTCCTTATGTGTTACTGCAATACCCTGCCTCCTCTATAGGGTTCTTGTGAGGAGAGCTGTTAGCATTTCTCCATGGGAATACATGTTGGAATGCGTGTTGAGTACTGTAGATTTGTTGACTCACCAATGTTTGCAACTTGTTTCAGCAGCAAATGTGTAGTAATTTAGTCTAAATTAGTATAAAGGAGATTTATTTTCTGCAGTAGGGAAATCCAATGCTCTCTGTGTCACAGGAATGCTAACTCCTTAGCAAGCAGAACAAATGGGCCTTACGTGGGCTCCCTAGAAGATCAGATCTGATTTAAGCTATTGGTGGTCGGTTCTTTTTCTGACTTGGACGTCCTGAAGTAGATTTTTTAGTAACTTGTGAGCTGGCTTTTGTTAGTCCTGTCTCAACAGTTAAGTATGTCTTA
This sequence comes from Cettia cetti, assembly GCA_013401135.1. Classification (NCBI taxonomy): domain Eukaryota; kingdom Metazoa; phylum Chordata; class Aves; order Passeriformes; family Sylviidae; genus Cettia; species Cettia cetti. Next base: position 55,380 of record VZUI01048402.1, on the reverse strand, counting down.
ATTCTTCTAGAAAAAAGAAATTACTCCACCACCTGGTTATTCATCAATGAACTGCTGTACCTCAAAGCCTGTTTTGTGCATATGCTTTACTTGCATTACCTAAACCAAGTTCTGGATTTGTAAATTGTTACAATAAAATTTAATTCCTGTGTGCCTGAATGTAAACATCCTGATCCCAGTAAATGGGGTAGATCACAAGAAGGTTGTTGATTTCAAAGTTTGGTGCTTAGATGAAGCAGATATGATGCCATAACTTATATATGCTTCTTTCACAGGCTGTATAAGGTTCAAGATCTGAAAAAATGGCATTGGCAGCAATTGATCCGCAGCAGGTATGTCTGAATTACTCCCATTATTTCTTTGTCTAGATCAGAAAAATAGGTGTCAACTAAGACCTTTCTCTTTTAAACAGAACGTTGTATCGAGGGTTGCCAACCTTCCTTTGGTGAGCTCCACCTATGATATGGTATCCACAGCTTACATCACTACAAAGGATAACCATCCTTATCTGAAGTCAGTATGTGAGATAGCAGAGAAGGGAGTGAAGACGATTACATCAGTAGCCATGACAAGTGCTATGCCTATCATTCAGAAGCTGGAACCACAAAGTAAGGCAAAGATGAAGCTGTTGATAACTTTAGTTCAACTGATTGTTTTTTATACCCAGATGCACTTATGATTTAACATGGTCATGCTGATCTTGAATTTTCGGGTAGCTGACTGAACCTGTTGCCTGACTTGTTGCATAACTGATTACGCATTGATAAGACTTAAAAAAAAAGGTAATAATCCAGAGTGAAAGCAAATTCCAGCTTTCATAATACTAAATTGATGGATGACTTTTGATATGTGAGATGATTACGCAGTCTCTTGCCCAATCCCTTCCTCACCTTTCACCTGGTTTCAAATGCTACTGTTGTACTTTCTTACACTGAGAACTGGTTAAATTTGGAAGCTGTGTCACAAGGCTGTTGTAACCAGAAGCCTGTTTCATAGAATGGCAGAGGGCCGGGTGTTTCAGCTTCTTCTACCAATTGATTGTAAATTATCAAATGAATTTTCTTTGCCTGCAAGGATTTTTTTTTTTTTTTTCTGGCACTGTAAATCTGCCTTGTTCTTTGGCTTCGAATCTCACTGAGAAGAGGAGGAAACTACTTCAAGGATGTTGCTTGAGTTCTTTTTCAAGAGAAATTTTCAGTTTGAGTTGTTTTACTAGGGGAAAAGTAGTTTAAACTAAGTCTTGTAATTTCTTTTTTAGTTGTAGTTGCCAACAACTATGCTTGTATAGGTCTAGACAAAATTGAAGAGAGACTGCCTATACTGAATCAACCCACCGACAAGGTAAGTTCTTTCCGTTTATGAATGCAGAAGAACCATGCACCCTTCTTTTCTATTATCACTAAAACCCCAAGGAGACACATTTCAAAAAGGCTGTGCTTGCAGCACAGCTTGGAAGCAATCAGAAAGTCAAAGGTCTATCTGTAGAGCTGTTTTTTGCTTTTGAGAGACCATTAAGCTTTTTTTTTTTCAATAATTTTAATAATTGCCCACCACTTGACAACATCTGTCTATGGATGCAGTTCACTGGTGGATATCTTTTAAAACTTGAGTCTTTGTCTCCTTCTTGCTCAGTGTGAAGTGCCTGGATTACGTTCACTGAAGTTTTTTGAGCTAAAGCTGTGTGGCAGTCATGTTCCTTTCTCTCTTGTAAATATTTTTTTCAGGGCATATTTTCTCCTACATAACCAATACTTGTACAAGCTTTAGCATAAATTTATTATTTCCTGGATTATGTACCTCTCACTAGTTAATACTTTTAGTAAATCCATGTATGTCCTACGGCAGGTTGTTGCCAATGCCAAGGATGTAGTTGTTGGAGCCAGAGAAGCTGTAACAACCACTGTGACTGGTGCCAAGGAAACTGTTGCTCACACAATCACTGGAGTTGTGGGCAAGACTAAAGAAGCAATGCAAGACAGTGTAGAAATGACCAAGTCAGTTGTCAATGGCAGCATTAACACTGTCTTGGGAAGTCGTGTGGTGCAAATGGTGAGCAGCAGTGTGGACAGTGCTCTGACAAAATCAGAGACCCTTGTAGACCAATATCTTCCACTCACAGAAGCAGAACTAGGTAAGACCAATTGAAGGTTTGATTTTGTTAAAGTGCTTGTTTTGGAGAGAAGCAAGCAATCACCCATTTATTGCTTACTCATAGTGGGGAAGGGGGCACGTGCTTCCCAAACTGCTTTTTGCCTTGCTGATTGTAATAGCAGCATCCTCAAAAGGAAGCAGAATGAAAGTAAGGATTTCTCTGTAAGGTGTTCTGTCAGCCTAATCGTGGTGCTAAAGGACTACTCAACAAGCTCTGTATTCAGCTGTTACTAGGCAGATAAAATTGTCTCAGACCTCTCAAGTTTTCCTCCAGTGATCAATTTGCTTCCTTTTTACATACCCAGAGAAAGAAGCTGCAAATGTTGAAGGCTTTGAAATTGGAGTCCAAAAGCCAAGCTACTATGTTAGACTAGGATCCCTGTCTTCAAAGGTCCGCACACGTGCCTACCAACAAGCCTTAAACAAAGTCAGAGATGCTAAACAGAAAAGCCAGGAGACAATCTCTCAGCTCCACTACACTGTTAGTCTGGTAAGTTTAAGCTTTTACTTGATGTATAAAAAGCTATGTTGGCCTTGGTTTAGAGTGAAGAAAACAGCCAGAAGAGTCACAGGAAAACTGGGATTGCTCTCTGACTAAACGCATTAATACATTATTACATATATTATGTGTATTACATTAAATACAAAGAATTTGCCATTAAGAGGTTTTCATCACTGTTCAGGACTAAATCAGGCTATGCTGTGAACTAATGAGCAATTGCTTGTAACTGCAAGCACTGCAAAAATAGAAGTGACATGTTTAAGTGCATTCCTGTTTTGTAGTGCTGGTTTTGACACATACTTCATTCAGTGAAGAAAGTGTCATGCAATTTGGAAACATATGAGTCCTTTAAGTCCTGTTTATTAGTAAAATTTCAAATTCTCTTGGGACTTGCTGTCTTGCTGCTTCTGTCTCTGAGCACTTCTGGTACTTCAGTAGTCTTATCCCAGCAAATACCTTTATGCATGATACCTGTACACAGAGTCATGGCCTTCTATACACTTTCAATTTCTCCTATAGGATGGACTGCGGGGAAAATAGTTGAGGCAGAGAGGAACACTACATAACATCTTAAAACCGCTTTCAGTTTTCATATCATTGATAAGATTTGAATGATAAACACTTTCTTATACTCTCCAAAGTTGTTCATATTGATTTTCTGAAGTATTTTAAAAGGAGTTTACAAAACAGTCAAGATAGAGAAGCCCTAAAGGAACTGTTTGGACTCTTGGCTCTACTTCCTTGTTTGGCTGTATTTCAGATCGAGTATGCCAGAAAGAACGTGAATAGTGCCAATAAGAAACTTCTTGGTGCTCAGGAAAAGCTTTATCAATCCTGGGTAGAATGGAAGAAAAATACAGGCCAAAATGATGGTGATGATCTGCGTAGTGCTGAGGTAAATAGATGTAAATGTACGCCAGAAATAAATGTATTGTATCCCATCAAGGTGATGCAGAACTAACAGTCCCTGAAGTGTGCAACAGAGAGGCTGGATGCTGAAGCTAAGGGCGACTGACTTCTGAGAAGTAGGGGACCCAAACTCTTTAAATGAGCCTACTTCCTGCAAACACTCTGGGGTTCATTCCCCTCTCTTGAGAATGCCTATCCTATTTAGCATGTAAACCTGTGTTGGGATATCTGTATGTAGATTAGCTAGAAACCATTTATGTGATGTGTCCAGACCAGAATTAATGATTTGTCAGCAGCCTTAGGCACAGACTCACAGAGCCCTATACATAGCTTTCAGGGATAGTTAATTGATTAGAATGTACTTGCCTGCTGTGACTTGTTATCCAGAGTTGAAACAAGAATCTGCTTGACTGTCGCTGGGTAGAAGCTATCAGTTTCTTTTCACAAAGTACTTGAGTGTTGAAGAAATATCAGGTCCTTCTTAAGTCTTTGGTGCTTCAGACTTAAAACCTGGTTTATTTTCTCCTATGGCTTATTTCACTTACATCCCCTATACTTTGCTTCTCTAAGTATCTTGATCAACATAAAGCTGCTACAGTCATAAAAAGACACTAATTGTGCTGTTATGCTTGTTTTTTCTAGCACATTGAGTCAAGAACTCTGGCTATTGCACGGAGCCTCACTCAGCAGCTTCAGACCACCTGCCTCACACTCGTCTCAAGCCTACAGGGGCTGCCACAGAGTGTACAGGATCAGGTTTACAGTGTTGGGTCAATGGCAGGTGACGTCTACCAGAGCTTTTGGTCAGCTTCCTCCTTCCAAGAATTATCAGACAACTTTATTGCAGCTAGCAAAGGACAGCTGAAGAAAATTAAGGAGTCTCTGGATGATGTGATGGATTATCTTGTTAACAACACACCGCTCAACTGGCTGGTAGGTCCCTTTTACCCACAACTACCTGGCATTCAGCATGCTGAAAGCAAAGGTGAAGGGGAGGAAAGTTCCAGCCAGAAGGACAAACAGCCTGAACACACTACTGAATAAACTGCATAGCATGCATGTACTCTGCTGACTGACCAAATGATTTGCCTTACTAAGTGTAGCTGTCAAAAAAATCAATTTTCACCTTTTTTGGTGAATATTCCATAAATACAGGAATCTATAGGCCAGGACTATAGGGGAATCTATAAGCCAGGACACTTACACATGGGCTGTACTGTCTGGTGTAGTTAAGCCACTCTTAAAAATTCAAACTAGACTCAAGTGCCTAAGTGTTGTCAGCTGACAGTTGTCAGGATGCCCTATTTGTCTGTCAAGCACCTCTTTGTGCTTCAGTGGTATTAATGCCATTAGTCTAAACGAAACCCACCATAGCTGAAAGCCTTTGATTTTTTGCTTAATCTCTGCCAGAATGATATAAAAGCCTTACATACTGTGAAATGCATTTAAAAGCCCTACAGTCTAGCTATGTACAGTTAAATGCTATGTTTGCTGTGCAAATCGCACATTTGATAATTATGCATCTGACAGATTGTATTGCTACATAATTCATGACAAAAGTTCTGTGAGCGCAGAATGCCAAAACCAAAAGTGGGGTTTCTGAATGAGTCAGCTGGAGTTAAATGCTGTGACAGTGTTAACATCAACTGTATAAACTTAAATATTGGATAATAAGAATACTTATTCTATGATTCTGTGGTCAGTAACTTGAGTACAGAATCATAGAATATTTCCAGCTGGAATGAACCCATAAGCATCACCAGTTTGACTCCTGCTCTTTGCAGGACTACCTAAAAACTAAACCATATGACTAAGAGCATCTAAATTATATGACTAATGAACACTGTTCTAGTGACTAACCGAATAATTATCGACACATTTTTTAGTATGCAGTATAAATGCAAGATTCATGCTGTTTGTACCCAGGTGCCTGCTATTTTGTGTGTGTGTGTTTTTTGTAGCCATCATTTTGTAACTCATTTTTGTATGTCAGTAATAAATGCTTTAGTAGCTAAAGCCTGTCTCCTTTGTTTTAAAACAATGTAACTTGCTCTTCTGTGACTTCCTCAAACTGGGTCCAGCAGAAGGCAAGTTTGACATGCAAATGAAGTAGATGTGCATTGAAAATGTTTGTGTATATATTGATAGATAAGATACTGCTGCAGCATTTCCCTCTTTTTGAATTTCTGTGTATCCATCCACGGAGTCTTAGCTTTACCTCTGCTTTTGCTGGTCCCTGCTGTTTTCACCTTTAAAGATGACCTAAGCTGTGAGCTGCTGGATGTTCTAATATTGAAAAGAGATGGATATGGACAAAAGAACCCTCTCCTCCCTTCACAGTAGGTGTTGAGTGTGCATGACATCACCATCTACCTGCTTTGTTTTCAGATTCCCTATAAACAGTGTTTACTTCTCAGTGTATCGCCAGTTTTAACTTAACTTTATTTATCCTTTTCAACAAGTGATGAATGTATGTTAACACTCAGCTGCTTCAGTGGAATTGTTCTCAGTAAGTCCTGTGAACCCCTCCACTGGAAAAGAAGTAATTACTAAGAAATAAGCTTTCTTGGGTTAGGGCTGTCCAGGTAAGTTGTATCTTTTTTTCCTGATGCATGCCCTATACAACTTTGGGTTGCAATCATCTAGTGTAGCAATGCCAGCCACCATTTTCAAAGAAATCACCAAATAGTGTGAGGCGAAAACGCAGTTCAGAGAAAGCTTATCACATGGTCACACATTGCTACATGGAACAAATACCTCCACCTGGCATGATGTAGGTACTAAAGCAAATTACAAGTTGTCCAGCCTTCTAATGTGAGAGGGTTAGTTGTTAGATTGGGGTTGGTATAAAAGTGTGAAGAAGACTGTTTTAAGCCCAGTATTAAATGACATTGTAGTAAAACTGGATTGCAGGTAAAGATTCTGTAACTTACAGCTTTTAATACTCTATATAAGGGAAGTATTTAACATGAAATTAACATGAGATGATGAGACTCCTGTGGGAACTGAGCTACCTGGGATGGATAATACCTTAATCCAGGTAGCTTACTCAGAAACCATAAACCTGAGACCATGGGAGACAGGATACTCAAAGGATGGAAGTCAGGGTGCTAATAGCATCATTCCAAAATGGGTCATGTCTTTGGTTCTGGTTTTCTGTTGGTTCAGGACCTTTGACATATTAAGTCATGTCCCTGTCCCACATTCAGGATTGGACACCTTCCCTCAGGTAACCTTCTATATTGCTAAGTTAGCCCTGCCCCCGGGTCTTTGTATGCTGCCCCCTCAGCCCATGCAGTCTGTTTGTTATTTTCCCGCCATTAAATTTGTATTTTTTGGGCACTCTATCATTCCCACCCCTCTATTTTTACCATGCTCCCCTGAGTGGACTGGACCCGGAGTCACAGTGAGCCAGACAGTGATAGACTCCTTTGCAGCTAGGGCCTGAGTTACAACTTCTGGAGTCATAGTGCTTTCAGGATTTAATTTCTTTTCATTTTACTATTGCATAGTCCAGCAAGAATATCCTTTTTATCTCCATTTGCAATAATACTTGCAGAATGCATTCACTATTGTAGATGTGCTCAGGAACTGAGTGGAACTAATTAGGTGGGGGAGCAATGGGCTGTTCAAAGAAGGAAATTCCATTCTTCCATGTGTGTTTTTAAGTCTTAACTGCTCTGGGACTTCATCCTGAGGTGATCAAAGATATTCAAACTTCTCAGTGTATTTTAAGGCCTGAGAAATAAATATCATGTAGCATTAGTGCAGGAGCAGTACATTGTGTCTGTTCTGTGTTACTGGTTTGTATTCTTGCATGGCTGTCCAGCTTCACTAAATCTTAGCAAGCAGATGAAGCAGTAAGCAAGGAAAACTTGTTACCAGCCTAGACCTTCAAAGCACTTCTTCCTTACCATGCACTGTTGGGTGGCTTCTGTTCAAAAGTTACTTGGACTTCAGGCAGCTGACCTACAACTGTGGCTGCAAACAGAGCAGGATGTGATTAAATGCTTACCTAAAGGCTGGGCTCCTTTGTCATACTGTTGTGATAGGTGGTGGTTTTGTTGGATGCTGCCTACCCTGCCAAATGTTTTTAAGTTTCTATCTACACACACTCTACACCCCCCATCAGAATTAGGAACTCTTCCCCAGTGGAAGAGATGGCTGAAAAATAGCAAATTGGTATGTTCATGATTTTTTTTATATAGAATAAAGTTCTCTGATTAAGATTATTAGGCTCCAATAATAAGGAGAGTATTGAATGTTTAAACTGATTTGCAACAGTACTTGCATGGGCATCTTATTGCAGGTAATATAGCATATGCCACACTCCAGTCTAACTGCAGCTCTACAAACAGAACTTGGGATTTTTCTCTAGTGCAGCTAGACAGAGTGACTATTAATATGTCCTCTGGAGGCAAGAATGATGCCTTCCAAAGTCTTATTTGGGTTTTTTTGCCACTGTTATTTTTGACTGAAGGTGAGGTGCTTCCTCACAAATAAGGAAGGGAAACCTGAGATACGGCCATCTTAACCTGTTTCTCTCAAACTGCATGCATTAAATAGCGCAGCTGCACTGCACAGAAGCTTGCTTCCTCTTAGTCCAAAATCGTGTTTGAGGATATAGCTTGGGCCAGAAAACTGTGAGGTTTCTCTGGAACCTTTAAAAAAAGTTAAGACTAGATGTGTTGAAAATGATAGGAAGTAGATTCAACTATTTTAAGCAAGGCAGGTAAAGTACAATAAATGGAAGAATGTCAAAGTCACACAAAACCTAGGATGGTAAAGATTAGAATACTAACATCGTTATCATTTTTAAGGTTATTTAGAGTTTATTTAGAATTCATAAAATCACTTTCTCTTTTAGAGATCACTCAAAAATTGTTCATGCTAGTTGATACTTCCTCTTCCCAGGTGCATTTAACAGAGAACTATTATTTTATCATTGCTGATAGTAGTTTCTTAGAGAAGCTTTCAATATAAGCATTTGTAAATAGCTTCATATGGCATGCAAGTTTTACAAACATATTTATAGCATTGGTCAAAGCCAAGTTGAAAAATTTGTATAAGGCCTGGAGTTGCAGCTAGTTTTCCTCAATATCAAAAAGGTGTAAAGCTTTGGAAATGTCTCCTATTCTTCAAGATTAATATCTTTGCAATAATCTTTTCCAGAATTCAACTTAGGGTAATATTTTATAGCTAGTGAAATAGGTGAAAGGATTTGGGAAGAATTGATGGATTATTTCTCATTATTTAAAAAAAGTAGTAACTACCACCAAAAATTTAAACCCTCTAATTAAAAAGATGAAACTGAATCGAACTTATTTTAAAGCATGCTCAGTTAGAAGTTTTTATGATTAGAGAGTCTTACATGCAGCAGCTTGCTGGAGGTATTGTGCACAGTGGTTTGTTAAATAAATTTCTTTTTTATTTTTTGCCAATTCATGGCAATTGTATTTCTTTTGGATAGTACAGTTCACTGATGACTAAAAATAAGCACTTGTTTTGAAGGTTCACAAAATGGGAATGCTGTGTCAAAATGCTAGTGGCTCAGTTCTAAAAACTTAGCAAGAAAAAAAATGGGCTGAAGTTGTTAGTATTGGCATTAACACTTGCATATGAAGACAGCAAAATGCCAGAGTATTTTTTTCTACTGTTCTGTGTAGGGGTTTTGCTAGTGCTGTATCTTTGTAAATGATTTTCTGAATCATACAGAGAAATTGCATGAAGAAGAGTTATATCTGGTCTCTTTTATTGCAAGAATTGATAGGAAGTTGAAAGCAGGGAGTCAACTATGAAAAGTGATGTGAAAGTGGAGGTCTTTTACAGAAGCAATCCCATAACACCAAGGGCTTTGCATTGTTTCTGGTGCAGATGTCAGAATATGTGATTCTAATACAATTTCTCAAGGTCAAAACTGAGGTGAGTCATACTGACATCCAGTCTGTTTTACTCAGGCTGAGATACATTGCAATTCGAAGGTTCTCTCATGGCTATCAAAATCTTACATTAAAGAAGTCAGGTTCTTCTACTTGCATGCATTAAGGAGATGAATACAGCAGAAACTTAAATTTAAGCAATTACCCTGTTGTCACTAAGAACAAAATGGATATAAGTAATAAAAATCTCTTAAATGTATGGTCCGACACACTTACTGAACATGGCTGTGTCCTGGTCAGTTTGAGTACATTCGTCCACACATTTCATGGTATTCACAGTAGTGCCTGGTTGGCTACATGCTGCTTAAGTTTTTCTAAAGATCAATTTTAATAAATAATTAGTATTTCAAAGACCCCTGGTGCCCAGTGACTGCCTACTCTGTAAGACCAGTAAATTAACATGCAGTGCTTCTGTGTTATGTACAATCTGGTAGCTGAAGCAATAGTCCCTTTATTTGATATTGTCTGCCCTTCTGACCTGCCTTCGTAGCAGGCAAAGCATAGATATTTCTTGCTTACTGTCTCTCATTAAAGTAGGTCATAAGATGTTTTGCAGTTAGGGAATGCATTAAAAATGCCTCTTCAGTCAGTGCTGAGCTTAAGTTACAGAAATGGTACAAGCTGCTGTTGCTTTGAATATACAAAACCAAAGTTCTGTCAAAATGCAGCAGTGTTTGCTGATACTGTGTCTGGCTTACATCACCAACATTAAAACTAACCATCTATCATATTACAGATATAAATATTTTTCACTTGGGGCAAAAAAATTGCGAGTAAATTGCTTAATTTTATCCCATTTTTCAGAAGTGCCTAAGTAATCTAAGTCCTACAAAAGGGACTTAAGGGTTGGGACTTAAGCTCCTAAGTGTCTTAGCCAACATTTTTAGAAGTCTGTAACATCCATGATGTTACATCCACTGATGTGTCTCTGGCAATTCCTGAAACCCTGTGCTGCTTAGCAGTACAGAATACTATACAAGCAGTTAAAAAAGAGGCCAAAGTGAGATTGCAATTCCGAGTATTTGTTTTGTCAGAAAAGGCCTGAGGCAGTAGGCAGGCAAAGCAACACAGCAATCCGTATCCATCTCTTCAGGGCAGATTACTTTGTGTAGTCCACCGCTTCTATGAAGAGAAGAAAGACAAAATTAGTTTTAAAACCTCTTTTCTTAATTTTCCAGTTCCCAGTTTCAGTAAATTCAGTCCACTACATTCAGCTCATTTCCATCTCTGCTCTAAAATCCTGCTAAACAACTGTTTTCCATCTTGGGTAGTATTTGAGCTGTCTTTATGGTTTGTGTGTCCTATGTATCTGAGCATATTTCACTCTGTAATCAGGATGTTTGGTCTGATTTCTAGAGGTGCTGAGCATCTTTGTGTCCTGTCTTCAGTGAAGGAGTACTGAACAAATTTGTTAATTTTACTTTTAAATTGACTGCATTTTCATTCCTACACAGGTTCCAGATTTCACTATTACAGACCTGTCTTCAGAGTCAGATGATGTCCCAGACATTTTGGATTTGGATGAAGAGGATCAACAGGATTTTTCACGCACAAATGGCCCTTACACTACAGGGCAAAGAGTTGAATAGAGAAGCATAAAAATGTATTTTTGATACAGCATACCTTTGCCATGTTTAATTTAGATTTCTCCTTTTTAAAAATAAACCTGTCTAGTTTAGGGATTATGGGGATATTTTTTCAAAAAATCAGTACTGTTTCACTTAGCTGCATCAAGAATCTGGGTTTTTCAATGTAAGGAATGCGCACTACATTAATTGGTTAGCATGGGTGTCAGGCTCCAAGCCAGGTATAGCCTAATCAGTGTATCCAGCTAATCTAATTTTTGTTGGTGATGGTAGCAGCCATGAGGACGCCCCAGTGCTTTGAATAAAGGGCTGCCAACAAAAGGAGTTGATGAGGATTTGCCCACAAAATTTCCCCTTTCAGTCTATGTGAAAAGCAGTGCTGCATCTACCTCTTTGCTGCTGGAAGGGGTAAGAGAATTTATCTATCTCAGATTTTCTCAGGTTCTTTTGTTAGGCTCTACACCTACAGAGCTTAGATGCTTAGAGCTTTTCTTTGGCAAGAGTGCTTTATGCACAAAAGGACTTCCTTTCCACATGCCTTCTGTGTGTGAATATTTTGGCCGTCATGATGCTATCAGTTGTGGTTCCCGAGACTAAAAGGGAGTAAATGCTTCAATAATAAGGTGTTGGGTATAAGGATAATTTAAATAAGAAAGAAGAGACTGTAAAAGGAAAGGAAAAATAGAGAGTAAAGAGATACAGACTTTGGATGTAAGAAAATTTGGGAAAAAAAGAGGAAGTTGAATGTAAGGAGAGTTCTGGTGACAGTGATTTTTTAAAAAAAATGTTTTAATAAAAATCAGTTATTTGCTAATGACTGGTGAGTCTGCATTTGCTCGCACACAGTAACTTCTCTAGGAGTTGGGGGAGTGGGAAGGGGACTGGAGGCAAACTTCCGAGGACCAGGCCGATCTGCTGCAGCAGAGACCTCTCCGTGTCTCCAGTGTGACTGCGCCGCGGTCACGGGAGTTACGGGAGTTGCGGCAGAGCGGAGCCCTGCTGCGGCGGCCGGGACACCTCTGTGCCCTCATCCTGGGACTCCTGTGGTTGTGAGGGAAGCCTGGTCACTGAAATGCCTTGGCATAAAAGTTTGAACCGTGCAGCCCGCTTACCGGTGCCAACTTTTTTTGTTAGGTTTTTTTGTTGTTTTTGTGGGGTTTTGGTTTTCTGTTTGTTTGTTTTTAATTCCCCCCCACGTCCCCAGTCCGTAATTTCTGCAATCCGTTTACAAAACCCCTATTTAAAGGTAGGGCCCTTTGGAGGGATAGTGGCACCCGACTACAGCTCCCGTGAGGCAGCGCGCCCAGCTCGCCTCGTCTTCGGGCGCCAGCGGCCGACGGGAGGTCTCGCGATGGCAAGGGCGTGGTGTGGGCGGGCCCGCGCGCGGGAGTTTTTGGCGGGCTCGGTAAGATGGCGCGGCTGTGAGGGGCGGGAGAGTTTCACTGCCCGCCGCCCGCCCTGTGCGGAGTGCTGCCATGGACACCAGTTGGGAGAGGGATCATCTCTGTCTCTGTTTGCTGGCCTTGGGCTTCCACCCGGAGCGCTACCGTGACATAGGACTAGGGAGGTTAGTGCTAGGGAGATGCTGGGGAGGGCGGAGGCGGGGAGTCCGAGCGGGGCCCCGGGTCTCATTGGGGAGCGCGAGGCGGGAGCGTCTCGTCATGGCCGCCTAGGGGCCCAGTACCCCTGGCGACATACAGTGCTCGGGAAATGCCCGCAGTGCCGCCGAAGTCCACGTTATCTCAGGCTTTCTGAAAAAATCAAACCCAGGAATGGTGAGAACTCTTGCTTACCCGCACAACCGGGGAAGGCGAGGTGAGGGGCTTCCTGGCGCGTGTTTTGAAAACTTGCCTTGAAAGATAACGCGCTTGCTGGAATTGTTTCGTAGCATCGTAGATTGTTAGGGGGCTGCAATGGACCTTAAAACATCATACGGATCCCACCTCCGCTCCACCGCTGTGGGCCGGGACATCTCCCACTAGACCAGGTTGCTCAAGGCCTTATCCAGCCTGGCCATAAACACTGCCAGGCTCGGGGCATCCACAACCTCCCTGGGCAACATGTACCAGTGCCTCACTACTGTCACAATAAAGATTTTTTTCCCAATTATCTAACCTAATTTTTCCCTTTTTCAACTTGTGCCCATTACTTTTTGTTCTGTCACTACAATTTCTGAGAAGAGTCCCTTTCCAGCTTCACTGTATGCCCCTTTCGGTTACTGTAGAAGTTTCTGTAAGGTCTCCATGCAGCCTTCTCTTCTCCAGGCTGAACAGCCCCAGCTCTCTCAGTCTTTGCAGGGGAAGTGCTCCAGTCTGCTTTTCAACTTCATGTCTATCCTCTGTACTCGCTCCAACAGTTCCATGTTCTTGTTATGTTGGGGCACCAGAACTGAATGCAGCACTCCAGGTGGCGATCTCACAAGAGCAGAACTGAGGGGCAAAATCAACATCTTTGATCTGCTGGCCACACTGTTTTTGTTGCAGTCCTGGATTTCACCAGTGTTAAATAGGATGAAAGTTGTATACTTTTGCATAGGAAATAAAGCATTCAATTAATTACTCTGTAACATAACACTGTTTTATAGTCTTGAGCAGCCAGTAAAAATGCTCTGTTAATTTGTCACTGTACTTACTTCTGATATGACTGTTTATTTGTTTATTAGGGATATGTTTGATAAACCAAACAGCAAAGCGTTTTCTGTCATTGCCGCCTTCTTGTTTGCTAAGCTGGATAAGAACCGCGCAAGAAAAATTTTCAGGTAAGTGTTTAGCTTCTGAGGTTACTGCTATGCCTTAATTAAGAATATGTTTTATACAGTTGCTGGAGAGGAAGAACGTTTCTTGGGGAATACTTTGGAAGAGGAGCATGCAGTCAGAGAATTTGTTTCCTTTTGATCCCAAAGTCAGTCAGTTTTGATCAGTCCAAAACCTTGCCTTAATTAGTTGGTTCTGTTACTATCTGTTACTTTAATGTAAATTTTAGTAGCAGGTAAGTAATCTACCTGTCCCATTCTTTCTGACCAAATAGAAAATAACATTTGCCATTTGTGGATTGTTGCCAGGACCTTCAACATGGGAAGAACCCTGTGGTCTTTAATGGCTTTCTTTGTATAGCAGAGCTGTTTCATCTTTTGCATTTGAAGACATGGCAGGAGGAAGACTAGTGATATGAAAATGGTCAGGGTTCTGGCCTCTTTTTTTTTTTTCCTTCTTCCTTTGTCCCAAGTTAGAAAGAGCTGCAGACAAACCTCTCTCTGAAATAATCTGTAATTGACTTATGGAAAGAAAACATTGCCATTTAACAAACTTTTATCTATTCTTGGTCTAGGGTGTATGCCCATCATTTTCTGGCTCGGCATCAATAAGATGGTTTTTACAATGGTTAATTAGGTATCTGAAATCTGAATATTTGAATGTGTTTTGACATGGTTTTTTCTTTTTTTTTTTTTCTATTTCCTCATCCTTTTTAAATGCAAAGTTCACCTGGATTCAGAAAATTATCAAGTCCTAGATTTAGGAAGCACTGCAGTCTATGGCTAAAAGAAATTTCAGTGAGTATTATGAAAAATGGAAGTTGATCGCAGTTGTTTCTGTGATCTTACTCTTTCTGAGGGAGCTGTTTTATATCAGTTTTAAATAAGGATTTTTTAATGAAAGAATTTTATTTTGCCCTTTATATTCTTTCATATAGTTTATCTTGGACTTCCTTGAAGAATTTAGAAGACAGGGACCTAGTTGGGTCCTAAAAGTGCTGTGGCTTGCTTTTGAGTAACAGTATTTGATTAAATGAAAATCTAGAGAGTCCTTTAGCCCTGGGTGAGAATAACTTCCTTCAGCTTGAGTGGTGTTTGTTTAAGTTACCTGTGAATGTGTTTATTATTATGAAAGCTGATTGACAAACTTAATTAATAGTATTTTCTTGTATTTCCCAATCGGGAAAGGTAGAATGTAAGGCAAGCTTTTTAAAGACAAAGCAAAACTGTTTGCATCAGGTATTGTTGATTATTATGTTGCTTTCTTATGCTGTCTTTGTTTTGATTATTGTTCTAAAAATCTTGTCTTTGTGTTCTTCAGAACTTCTGTATTTTAGTGATAGTGAGTGAGGTGAAAACCAATGATGCAATATCTTTAAATATCATTAAAGTACACTGATTCGTGACTTCAGTAGAAGATATGAAAGAAAACTTGAATGTGTTTTCAGAGATTACCAGTTAGGAATGAGAAGGGCACCAATTTTTAACATTAGTCCAACACTGATGTCTGTCGTTGCATTGAAACCCTCTCGTGTACAGAACTACGTGGGTATTGGGAACGTTGAAAAAAACTTTTATTCTCTTCTGCTGACCACAGTAGGTGTCAACTGTCTTGGGAAAGTCATTTAGCTTTGCATGAGGTTTTCTAGTGGGTAATCTGTAGCCTCTTGGTATGCAGACAAGTCTTTGATAGCTTTTTGCTTTACTTTGGTAGTTGTTTTTGCTTTACTTCTTAGATTGGTTTTGCATTTAATGATTATACTTTTCTAGATGCAAAAGAAAGTATATCTTCCACAAATTACACCTTCCATACTGATTTTTCCTGGTGGTGCTAAATTTGTTCATGTGGTCTACCATTTTGCAAGATACGTAATGATTGAGGACATGAAAAAGCTCTCTGTAGGTAAGCTGTATGGGATAATAAAAAAGCTACATTTGTTATGTTTGTAAATCTATCAAATCTTCAATATATGATGGGAGCTTTAAGTAGTTCTTAGTTGGCTGCTCAGGTCAGAGTCTTTCACAGGATTCTGTGCATTTGCATAGAGCTACTGCTGATAGAAAAATGCAGATGGTTTTGCTCTCTATTGCTTTATGGGTCTTGTTCTGGGGTTCACCTGTGCAATGCCCTGCACTATTACCTGCGCAAACAAGGGTTTCGTCCAGAAGTATTGGATGGCTATAGTATTTTATTTCTCAAAACTTGAAGAATTCTAAAGGATCAGATCTGTCTGTTTCGGGCATCTTGTGTCATTGTAACCTAAAGAATACAGAAAGGGAGTGAGAGTGAGGGGGTGAAGATGTATACAACAGAGAAAAAGGCAGAAGAGGCAGTAGACTCTTCTATATTTCAGTCCAGGTAGAAATGAGCATCCTGATTTGTGACTCTAGCAGTTTGACTTAGGTAGATTAGGAAGTTGTCCATTTTTTAAAAGCAAATAAGGTAATCCAAACACTGACTTTTGTTCAGGCACTGATATACCTTTTGCTGAAGCTGTAATGTGGCAACCTGAGGATATGTACATAGCAAAAGCAAGACACAGAGTTGCACACAATAAACTGCTGCAAATTCTTCAAAGGGAAGACTTTGTTATTCAAGAATATGAGAAAAAAGCACAGTAAGTAATGCATTAAAAGAAAGTGAGTCTTTTCATAAAAGCTGACTTATGTGTATGTGTTTTTAAAAGGATTTGTAAAGTCTATGTATGCTTTACACACAGAACTCATTCTGTTGAACTTCTCCCATATTTTCCCCTTTTACCTTCTTTCATCATCAGTTCTACTACTTGTAGTTTCTTTGTCAAGCATAATAGTCTAAAGAAATCAATCATTTAGGAGATGCTATGTGTTACTTGGGCATTAAACTGGTCAGGGAATTCTAAAAGTATGATTTCTTTTGAAGGGATACTCAAAAATGTGAATACTCTAAGATGTGACATTCTCAGGATGAAACACTTGATTTTGCTTAGTGACTGTGAGGCATGTTTTATTTACTTAAACCTTATTTAATTCACCAAAAGTATGCTATTCTTAGCCCTTGTTTATGACAAACATTCCCAGCTTGAGAAATGTCAAGAGCTGGAGCTCTATCTGCAAGCATAGCATATGTGTCAGCGGAATTTACAGAATTTGTGTGGGATAGTTTACATGACTGAACACTCTCATGGAGAGTTGTGAGTTGTTTAGTAAATGGCAGAAAAGGGCGAGGGGTTGCACTGTAGGTAAAAGAGCAGTGTTAGTGCATGTAGTATAGTTCCATAGAAGAGGACTGGTCATGTTTCATGCCTTTGGATGAGGGTTTAGCATCCAGGGAGACCTCATGGTGGGTTTCTGCTGGCCTTGATTCTCACAGAGAGCTTCAGCTTACCCCTGGTATTTGCTGGGAAAGTAGTTCAGTGGTGTGTTCATTAACAATGTAGGAAATGAGAGTATACCTAGAGGATGATGTCATTGATGTCATAATGCATTCACTGTGTTTAGTAGGAGCGGTACTCTTTTGAACTCACTGCATGTAAATGAAAGAAACTTCTCTGGAGATGTTACAGGGTTCTTATGGTCACTGCAGCCAAGACTGTAGAACTTTAGGTCCAAAGGAATTTTAGGAAGACAAGGAAAACTGGTGACACTGCCTTTTAATTTGAGTGTAATGAGAAAAACTGATGACGCTGGCCTTTTGAGTGTATTTCCACTGGCCTAAGGAACTGTAGGAGGTATGTTGTGGAAAGCAGGAAAGCTCATGAGTGATAGGATACCTTCAGAGATCCTTTCAGAAGCTCATGTGTGATACCTCTTCTTAATTCAAAAAATAAACAGGTACAACAAGGAACCAGCCTAATTAGGACAGTGTAGTAAGATATGGAATGTAGAAAATGGAACTGACACCAAGACACAAACACAGAAATATTTCTCAGGTGTGCAGTGATGTAGCTGGGAAGGCCAAAGTTCAGCTAAAGCTCCAAGAGCCTGATGGCAGCTTGAAAAGGGAATCTCATAGTATATTATTAGGAAGTGGAAGTACATGAATGATTTAGATCTGCTTCTAAACAAAATACTAAGTTGCAAGTCTCACATGTTGAAATACCCAATATGTACCTTGCCTCAGGCTGCATGGGCAAGATCAGTAGTCCAGTCTCTGTGCCAAGAAAAAATAGTGAAAGAAGCAACAAAACACTGATAGCAGAAGAGGGTGAAGCAAAAGTTTCATTGCTTTCATCCAAGAGTACAGGGATACTTACCTGGTGTTGTTTCAGAGCAGATCTGACATATTTGGAAAGACAGAAGAACAGGTAAAGGGCTGATCCCAAAGGGTGATAGTGCCTCAAAGTACTAACTGGTCTATGAGTGGAATTCCTATGAGGCTGATGCTATGTCTTAAGGAATATGGATGACAGGCTTGAATGGAAACCTAGCAAACTTGCAAGTGGTGCCAAACTATGAGGAATGGGGAAGCATTTCACAGAAAGACCTTGCTGGATGTGGAGTCTTGCATAACAAAAATTGTGTGGGGTTTAACAAAGACTAGTGTGAGGTCCTGCCACCTGAGAGACAATAGTCCCCAACAGCAGCACAGGTTTGTGGGTGGTTAGGTGAGGAGTAGCTTTGCTAAGAAGAATCAGAAGTGAGAGTAGTGTGGGGCCACAAGCTGAGCATGAGTCAGCAGAGTGTCCTAGTAATCAGGACTAGCAACCTACCATGTTGTATGGCAATGAGCACTGGTCAGCAGGTGTTGGGCAATTGTATTATACATCACTCATTTTTCTTCAGTTTTACTCTTTTTTCTTTACATCTGTGTTACAGTATTTTTATTTCAGTTAATAAACTGTTCTTATCACAGCCCATAACTTACCATGTTTCAGATTCTTCATATTCTGCTGGGGCGGGGGAGGTGGGAATTGAGTGAGCAGCTGTGTGGTTGGGACTAGCTGGCTGGCACTAGCAATTCTAATGCCACATGTGAAATACTGTGTTCAGTTTTGATCAGCCCACTTGTGGTAGAGAGTGAAAGATGGGAGTGATACTAGCAGAGGACTGAAATGGATTAGAGGGTTGCAGAGTAAATATGTATGAGTGTGATTCTCATATAGAAAACATATGAGTAAAAGCTTCAGAAATTTGGTTTGTTTAGCCTGAAAAAGGCAATGCTAGGGGTTTAATCTAGATACTAGAGTTTAGTATCTAAAAAGTAGTTGTAGAGAACATGGAGGTAGTCTTCATAAGGATGTGTCCTAAATGGACAAGGCAATGGGCCCAAGCTGTTTAGGGGAAAACTCCATCTAGATTTAAAAAAATTTCTTGTGAGAACAATTAAACTGAAAAAAGGTTGCCCTCAGAAGTGGCATCTCAGTTCCTGGAAGTATTCAAGACTTGGTTTGACAAGACTGTGAGTAGCATAATTAAAGGCTCTGCTTTCCATAGAAGGCTCAAAAATAAGTTTCCAGAGGTCAGTCTCCTAAACTTCTCTGATTTCTGTAATTCTGTGCATCCTGTGACCTTGTTTGGGAAATACTACTTTTCTTTACCCTGTGAGTGATACCCTTCAAAAATGTAATTCTTTAGAGGTTTTTTTCATTCTTGACAGTGCATCAGAACTCTGAAGATCCTTTTGAATGCAGCATGATTGAGGCACCCAGTGTTTCTGAAAGTCAGACTACTACATTTTTACATGCTTAAAATGTCAATAAAAGCACTTTGATAAAAGAGCTTCTGTGGTCCAGCTACTTGTACTCCAGTATTCTGTTCTCTGGTCTTTTGTAAGTGAGGGATTTGGGTACTGTAGAATTGCTGAATGTATTTGTAGTTCACGTATAGATAATAGATATGGTAACTTACTTATTGCTGCTGGGTATAAGAAACAACTGCCTCAGTATGTAGATTTGGAAAGAATGGACATGATTGGTAAGTGACGGTGAGCAATTCTGATAAGCCTGTACTAACTGCTGAATTTTTTCCTAGAGTTTTAATTAGAGAAATTGAACAGGCCAAGTCTGAATATGCAGTTGTGCAGAAACAGTCTTGTGGGTAAGTGTTTTCCTTTGTAACTAAGTTAGGATGTATGAAATAGATTAGATGCTTAGTTTTATGAAGTATGAACTATAATTTCACTGCAGTCGACTTGCACTTTTGTTTTGCATGTACATATAGGATGAAACAAAATTACCAAAACGAAAATGACACAACTGAGAAAATTCAGAAGGTAAGCATTTTGTTCCTGCTGTGACAGTGTGTTGAATTCCAACGTTTCTGCAACACCTACTGACAGATACTGTTATTTGCACTTGTCTACCTGTGATTATGCTAGCACTTTCATCTGCCTTCATGCTGTTTTGATACTCTGTCGAGGTGTTACAGCAAACATTTTGACACAGTGTTTTTGTCCTCTCCTATTAAGGTCCGCAGTATGTGGACACTTCTAATAGAAATACTTACATCTCTGAAAAAGGAAAAGGAAGTTGTGGATTCTGTACTTGAAGACTGTGTTAAACCGTGTGTTCTAGATGGAACTGATGTTGTTTTGAGCGTTCCAGGGTTGTTGACTTACAGAGTTGAAAGTAACATATATGCAGTAAGTGGTTTTTGTCCTTGCTAAACTGCCTTCATTTAGTCCCCAGGGATGCAATTAAATACCTTAAAAATTGAACAAGTACTTCATGGATTATTGGAGATGGTTATGGAAGGATGCATGAAATACATATAATTCATATGCAAAGATTACTTATTATTATAATGCTGTTTTGTATTTGTTATGTCTAAAGCATTAACTTTTTCAGTTCAGTAAATACATTGATAAGCTGCCTACTTAGTACTTGACTTTTTTGTTGTTTAGACATTAAAATTATGTTGACTGGTTTAACTGGTGCTTCAACTAATTGGCTTTTGTTTCAATTCTGTAGTATGTGGTCTTGTTTAGTTATGGCATCAGTTTTGTTTGTGCCATGTCTTTTGAGGCAGTGGTCAAACAGAATACGTCATTGGTTGAAGTTTTCTTGGCTTGTACTGCTTTAACCTAGTATGTATTTTTTGAAAAATGAAACTATCAGGACCTGAATTTAAGTATTATGTATACAGTGTCTTGGTTCTGACTACAGAAGACATAACTTTCTGATATTGGTACTGTTAATTAATTTTTTATTATTATTATTTTTTATTGCTTGGTCTACTTCAAGTTTTGTACAGGAAATTTATATGAAGATGGAAAACTGAATTTCCTAACAGTTATTCAGTTGTTAAATGAAGCCCTGATGACGTTGAGAGATGAACATTGTCCGTGTGAATTAAAAGAACTTCGCAGAATTGAGGATGTGGTTACCTACTATAAGAATGCACTACAGGAGTTGAACACAAACAGGTAGTTGTTGGGAAATTTTCTCTAATTGCTTGTTCTTAAATGGTAAGATCATGTCTACTGGAGTCTTTTCTAGAAAAATGTTACAGCAAAAACATGTTGGTTCAGTCTTTTTCTTGTGCCTCTGGGAAAATGAATGTTTGTTTTAATTATTTATATGACTTTTTATTGAGATTCTTCTCTAGTTAACTTCAGCTTTTTGCCTTTGTTTCATTAATATTTTAGTCTTTGTTCCTGTGGACCTCATTTGCTTGCTGATGTGATTTTTGGTTTTTTTGTCTTTATGCATTAATAAATTCTGAGATTTTTAAGACTTTCATCTGTAACTTGCTTAGGGAAATTTAATATGTTTATTCTGTATATGTTTTACTGTAGTTTTACCAATTCTGCTGTAAGAAACATGAAGGCTACCTAGCAGCAGCTTTTTTGGTTATGAATTTCAGTTCTTAGTGTATGCATAAATGCATGAATAAATTGATACATATCAGATGTTTGTCAGGATAAGGGAAAACACATAATATTTTCCTCCTTTATGTAGAATTGTTATCTCTACTGACAGGTGTATTAATTTTCTATGTTTGTATGTTACAGTCTAAGAAGAAAGCAACAGCATAGTGAGCCAAAGTGTTGGTCTATTTCTAGAAAACAGGAAATCTGGGAATCAAAGTGGAAAACATTTCTTGGCCAGTGTCCTTTTAATTTAATCTTTAAAGATGATCTAGTAAGTAGTGTTCATTTTATCTGATTCTGGAAAAGAGAAAAGCGTGAAGTGAGAGAGGATGTAGATCTAAACTAGTGTGTTCTTTTGCAACATTTCAGCTTTATATGTAAGATTAGGGTACTCAGTGCAGTATACCTGATGTTGCTTTAAGAAGTAGTGTTTCTTAAAGACAATACATTTGACTTTATGATAGCTGATGTATTCACTGGAGATGTCAAAATGGTAGATTGGCATTAAGAGTCAGCAGATGGTTTTTTAGTTTTGTTTCTGTCTGTCCCCCTGTGGAAGCTGAGCATTGTATGTTCAGTCTGAGTATTTGCTGATTTCTGTTTTCCCTTTTAAAAGTATACTTGCTCAATGTACTTGATTAATGAACAATTCCCATTTTGATGCTCACACAGAGGAGGTTATGCACTTGTGTAGCTGCCCAGCAGAGAGGAGAAACTTCATGTTGAGTCTGACAGCTGGTTTGCGGAAAAGCTGTTTTAAATAACCGGTAATTGCTGCTGATAAACTGACTTTTTCTGCCTGCTTGTGTAACTTTTTCTTTTCCTTTTGAAAGCAGCCAGCTTCATCACTCCAATCTTCTAGTTCTTCAGATGAAGATGAAAACGGTGTCTTTTGTCATTCATTTTCAGGTAGGTGAACAGGTGAAGCTTCTTTTCCTTCTCCCCGCTGCCACAATTGTTAAAAGTTATGTGGTGTTAAAAAGGCTCCCTTCTTGCATTTGCAGATGGTCTTTGATAGTCTGTGGTAATTGGTTTTGAACGACTCTTTGCCAGAATTGCCTTGCATTTTTCAATGTAGTGTCTTGGAGATTCTCTGAAGCTTGCAAAAACCCAGTGCTGAACTGTTTGATATTTTGTTGTTCTTGCACAAAGGGTGTTGAGACAGATGTTCAGGTGCAAAAGTTTATTCATGTATTCTAGAGAATACATTCAGTCTAATAGTAAAAGTTATAAAGAGAGAAAGAAGGTAAAATTTTTCCCATTGACCATCTAGGAAAAGAAATTGAAGGTGTCCTCCCAGGTCATTGTCTTGCCCTGGTGCATTCTGAAATACTTTATTCCTTAGTGACTGTGCCATTTGATCAGGACCTCACTTGATCTGTGTTGGTTGCATTCAGTCTGATCAGGCATGGTTGTTGCACATATTAATAGGCTGATGATCTGATGATATTTTACTGGGTAACCTCATTTTACTTATTGACCAAGTCCTGTCTGTTACTAGTACAGTTACAAGTTAAAAGCTGCAAAGCAAGGGGAAGACTGTTTGAATCATGTAATTTGTAGTCCCTTTTAGGAAAAACAGCATAGCAGAGATGTATTGGAATGTCAAGATTGAAAACAATGGCAGGAGGATCCTTTTGGTTACAAAGGTGAAAGTACTGCTCCAGCCGTCTTGAGTGTATGTAGGTATAAAGCTAGAAGCTGCAGAGGAAAGGCTACAGACTTGGAATTGGAACATAGTTTGCCTTAAAAATTTAAAAGATTGAAGCACTGTACAATGATGCTGTGAGCTGGTAGAATCAGAAAGCTTGAGACATTTTGATGTCTGTGACATTCTCTCTATTCTGTGGTTAAGATGCATTGTTGGAGAATACAGACACTAAGAAAACTTAACTTCTGCCTGTTAATAGAGTCAACTCGACAAGCCAAATACTGACCTAACTACTGGAAGTGTGCTTGGATTTTTTGATGTGTTTTTGAGTTGAATATGACAGGAAGTGCCATATATCCAGAGATACTTATTGATTAATGCAGTTAGGTAAAGGTGGGTAGAATTATCCTTTGTGGAATTGAGGTGTACATGGACAAGAGGGGATAATGATGATATGGCTGGGATTGTAGTTTGGAGGAAGGTGGAAAGTCTGATTGATATGTGCAGGGCAGCAGATAGAATCATGCTTCTTGGACTTGTGTTCAAGAACAAAAGAAAGAAGTGCTGGCTGCTAGTGGCATCTGTAGCTACAGGTACTGCCTGAGCAAAAGGATTAATACTACTATCCTGCTTATGTATTAATTTGTTTTTCTTGAATTTTTCATAAAATCCATCTAATGAGTAGTCTACAGAAGAAGTGTGAGTGAGCTGGGTCACATGGGAAGCCTAAGTGAAGAAAATGGAAGCAAATACTAATACTTTTGGGTTGCTTTTCCAGATCATTATTACTCATTTCATGAAGAATGTAATGGGAAGAATTATGAGACTTTGGTAATTGAGAAGGATACAACATCAGTAACATCAAGATGGTATGTTTAATGAGAATTTGATAAAATAACAGTAGAAAAATTAGAAGTTTTCTTATTGAACTTGAATGTTTTGCATCTCTTGAATCTTAGTGAAGTATTTCAGTAGCCCACTCATTACATAACAACTTCTTGATTTAGCAAAATAGTCCTAAAGTCCTAAACTAACTCCTGCTTTCTCCAGCTGATGACAGATTGATCAGCTGGTTGGTGCTGAATAGGAGGAGTAGCAGTTAAATTGCAAGGGGTTTTTTTTTTTTTTTTTGCTTTTAACTGTATTCTAAGATTCAAGAGACATGGAGAGAGAAACTTCTGTTTCTCAGGCTAAACCCTCTCTACAAGACTTTTCATTACTCTTCATTAGAGTTTTACATTGTTCTGTAGCTTACATTTCCTACAGTACCAGCAAAGGGTTAAATGCAGAACAATGGTATTGCAGAAAGTTTTTCCCGTGTGTCACTTGCTTAGTCCAGGAATATCTCATGACCTTCTGAGTAACGCTGTCTTTCATAATATGACTCCTACAGATTCTTGAATATTGCCTACTGAGAGACCAAGGGAGTTAGCAAAGGAGTGCTGTTTGTTCTTAGGCATTGGTAGATGTTGCATGTAAGTCTCAGAGCCTATCAGAGTAGTTAACAATTAAATCCTGGGTTTCTTTCAGTGAATTCATACAGCATGGAGGTTTGTCTGCTTCTGAAGCTACAGACAGGTAATATCAAAAACATTTTAAGGTGTGCCTTTCCTAACAGGTGAGGACTGTTCAGTTCTGAGAGCGATGCAATTGGCACAAAACTCACCAGAAGTGATAAGGCTGAAGTTTTTGGTAGCCAGCTGATTTGTTAAATATCAACAAGTTTATATAGGAACAGACCTGTGGATGCCAGAAATGGTTCAGACAAAGACTACATAGGAAAAACAATGTTGTCAAGTTTGCAGAGGACTTTTCAGTCATCTTTTATAGCAGAATGCAGGAGACTTGTTTAGAAGTCTTATTTTTCTGTGTGCTAATCAATAGCAGAGTTTATTAATTTACTGGTTTTGGGAGGCTGATACACAACTAGGGCTAAAGCTGCTCTAATTGTCACACTGTTCTCCCTATAGTAAAATTGCTTTCTGATGACCGGGACGAATTGAGGGAAATCGTAACGGACAGATACGGAGCACACAATATATAACAGCCTTCTAAGATTTGCATTCCAATTGTTTAATTTGTCTCTAAAATTGTTGTTTTGTTTTGTTTTTTGTCTAGTCACTTCCTCTCTCCTTTCTTGAGACCATCAGTGCCATTGTTGTCAGAAGCATCTGAAAACGGAGACTTGTTAATTGAAAATGTAACCTTCTATTTCTGAAATTAGTTTAACTTAAGACATCTTCTTTTCATATTGGTTGCAACTTAGACCTTGTCAAAAAGGGTTTTGGAGGTGGTTTTTGCAGGGCTTTGGTTTGTTTTCTGTTGTTTCGGGGTAGTTTTTTGTTGGTTTTTGAGCAATATTTTTACACATTTGAGTTAGTCTAGCAAAATTGTAAAAGTGGCTCTCAGTGACTTTGTTAAACTTTAGGAAAGAACAGTAAGAAGTAGGTGCCCTTGTATCTGACTTCCTGTATAATGTACAGTGTGGGATTGATTCCCTGTTTGCTGAAATAGTCTTTTTGATGTGAACAGTGGTCAGACTTTGTTTCTTTAGGTTGTAGATGAAATTTAAGGGTTAAAATATGTTGCAAAGGCAATTTGGATGTACAGTTGGTCATTCCACAACTGTTCACTGTTCTGTGATCAAGGTAGTTGCAAATGAGTCATCTGTGTTGTATGTAACACTTATCCCAGTCACTATTTAGGTCCTGCTTAGAATACAGTTGTAAAAATATTTTGTATTTAGTCAGAATTCAAGACTGAAATATTTTTATTGACTAAACACTTGGGGCCATTGCAGTTCAGAGTTTTTATAGCTGTTTGTACTAATATCCTTGCTTGATTTAAAAAATACTAATAATTCCTGTGTAATCCTGTAGAACTTGCATTCTTGTGTGGGAAATAAAACACCTGTGCCTCCAAAAATCTTAAAAAATGGAAAGGAAGAATTCCGCACTTCAGAAATGGAGAATGCAGGTGAAAATGTTGCCCAGCCAAAGTCTCCTGTGAAAAAAGATGATCTTCTTAAGAAAGCCAGAGATGAACTGGCAGAAGAGGTTAGGATGTAATTTTTTTGTTTGTTTTTAAGTTAGTGATCACTAAGTTCAGAGAACTAATCACTGATTATTTAAAAAAAAAAGTCTCTTGTAATCCATATACATCAAAAGTTACCTTTTTCTGCTAGATAGTTACAGAGTCACAGAATTTTGGAGTGGACTGATAAAGTATACACTGAAAGCATGGAGTTTGCTCAGGTATCATACTTAAAAAACATGGTGAAGTGAATAGCATGTTCAGTAGAATCATGCTCTGATTGTACTTCAGTCAGAAGTACACTGTATATATTCAGAAACAAGAGGAAGTTAATGAGTTCTTAAGTTATACAGGTTAAGTATTGTTGCCTTGCCTTCCAGCCTTCGAGTTCTTGGAATCAGAAATTTCATGTAAACAAAGACATGTTTACAGAGTTCTTTATCTTGTTTACATTCCTTTCTGTGAAAAGACAATTGATGGACACTTTCTAAGACCAGTGGAATTGAAGAGGTTGAACCTCGATCTTCCAATGTGGTCTCTTTTCTAGAAATCAATATAAGCTGTAAGAAAAATTAAACTTCCTCTTTTCCCGCTGTGGTGATCACTGCGTCTCCCCTGTGACAGCACTTGTCACAAAGTATTTGACAGAGTCTTGGTAATTTAAGCAGGAATGTGAGTATTTTTTCTTTTAGGTATTTTATTTGGTTGAGGAATTCCTTCACAAGAGTTCCTGTAAAATGTGCCACGTTATTTTGGAGAGTAAATTGCTTTTTTCACTGAAATTATAGTTATTTTTGATCTGCTAAAATTTTTGGAGTATATCTCCAGTCTTCATGCTTATGCAGTTCTTGGCTAATGTCTTAAATATATTCTATCTGAGCACACTTTCTTATTTGAAATGTGGATTCATAGATTATGAGTGAACTGAGAATTGAATCTGATTTCAGTCCCTTATCTTCATTTTGTGTTTGTAGGATGCTATGGTCATTGTGAATCTAAGTAGTAAATAACAGAAAAGTTAGGATATTCCAAATTCTCCGGGTGATTTGGAAAATGAGATTTATTTTGAACCATAACTGACAGAAATGAAGAGGTTATAATTTTGCTTTCTCAGAATTTGCTGTTCTCTAACATCCTGCAGATTGCAAAGTCAGTGATGTCTGAGTCACCTGACAGTGGTGAAGAAAAAGGAATGGCATTAGATGATCTCATTAGCTCCCTGTCTTTTAACCCATTTTTAACGAGGAAACAAATACCCCGAACTCCAGAAAACCTGCGTGAGTTTGAAACTCTGTTCTTATAATGCTCATTGATAAAAAGTGTGGTTAGTTCATTGATATGTTACACAAGAAGAAAAAGATAATTATTTTTTTGCATGTTTTTCTAATGGCTCACTCTGTAACACAACACAGTAGACCTAATAAGATGTGAATACTGTGAATTCAGTTTAAGAGATTTTTTTTTAATGTGGAATACCCCTTGGGTTGAGGGAAGATAAACAATATAAAGCAGCAATACATACTCCCTCTTGAATTGCTTATGTCACTTTCCAACTTGTGTGGGACAGTGACATAAGGGACAGAATAAAAAAAGACTGATTGAAAGTACTAAAATTTTACCTTGGTTTGTTCCATTTAGTTACTGAAATCAGAAGTTCGTGGAGGAAAGCTATTCAGACTGAGGGCTCGTTAGACCTAGAGCTGTCCTCAACTGAAGTGATGACAGAAGAATCTTCA
Source organism: Cettia cetti (assembly GCA_013401135.1). NCBI lineage: Eukaryota > Metazoa > Chordata > Aves > Passeriformes > Sylviidae > Cettia > Cettia cetti. The sequence continues at coordinate 27,329 of VZUI01048402.1, read as the reverse complement.
ATGAATGCTACACCCAGTATGCAAGAGGAGGTGGTCTCCACCTTTGTGTCCTCTGAACGTCCATCTGCTGTATCTGACTTTGGTCCTCCTGTGTCAGAAAAGAAGTCTCAATTAAGTTCTACAGAATCTAGTTCTCAGGAGCAGGTGAGTGTAAGTCATACCTTTGAATCTTCAGATTCAAAAACATCTGGAATTCAAGAAGATGAGAGAACTGAATCAGAGGAACTAGATTGTTCTGCTTTGAGTGGAAGTTCTGTAGGAGGTCTAAGCCAGACTTTGCAAAATGTAGAGAAAAGCATGAATATTCCAGATACTTGTTTGAAAAGTGGTATTAGAGCAAATACACTGCTTTCAGACCGCTGTTGCAGTGTTCTGTTGGATGAGACACTATGCTGTAATGTATCTGTGTTAAATTCTGTTGGTCATGAAACTACTGACATGGGGATATTGGATGAGACATTTCCAGAATCTGATGGTATAGATCTCAGCATATCTGCAAGCTCAGACTGCATTTTTTATACAATGGACAGTGAAAATTTAACGGATGGCTCAGAAAATAATGCGGATATAAAAAAATTGGACCTAGATATACAGTCTCTGTCCAACTCACATGAAGTGCTGAAGAGAACTGCATCTAAGAGTGAAGAGGAGCTGCATCAAACACAAAATGGACAAATCTGAAAGTTACAGAGCTGAACTAAGTACGATATTAGAAGGAGAAGAAAATTATGATCCTTCCATGAATGAAGGATTTACCAAGATGCCATTGCCAAACTCTCCTAATGAAAGCAAATATTGCCTGTCATTTTTGCCGGTATCCTGTCAACAGATGGATGGTTCATGAAGTCCCATTGACTTACTACATAAGTTGAAGGGTCAGTGTCTGTGTTCTTTATGCATCAAGATTTTGTCCATTCTGTCACTGGCTATACTACCATAAATAACCTCTGAATAGCTGAGCTGTGCTGTGGAAGTGGAGGGAAACTATTTGTATGCTATTCGTCATAGAGGATGAGACATTAAAAATAAAGGAAACATGCTCCCTTTAGTTCTAGAGTTCAATCAGTATTGTTCAAGTACAAGAAAAGATGTTCATCTGACTTTCTGCCATGATCTGGGACTGTTAAAAAAAAAAAAAAAAAAAGCGTTAAGGTGCATTAAACTGCAATCTGCAGTTAGGTTTTGAATAATCTGAAGTTAGATTTTGAGAATTCACAAAGATAGTTTGAAGTTTTGTGTTTACTTTGAACAAATTTAGCTATTTAGAAATGTATCATAGGTCATTCAAACTTCCTTGAGTTTGTTAAGGTGTTGATAGAACTATCCTGCATTCCAGCCTGCCTATCCCCTTACCCCATTTCCAACAGAAGTGTCAACTGTTTAACCAGTATTGCTGTGTTTAGTTACATGCAAGCTTAAATTATTGAAACACATTGATAAAAATTAAGGACTTCAGTGAAAACAGATGGTATGCAGGAAGGTGATGAGGCAGGCCACCACCGACTTGGAATTGAGTCCGGCAAGGGATGTTAAGTACATCGGCAGGAAAAGGAAGATTAGGGAAATTGTGGGGCAGTTGTTGAAGCAGTGGATGTCCTGGTGATGGAAGGAAGACGCAGTGAAGGTGGAATTAGTGAATGCCTTCTTTTCCTTGGTCTCTACTGCTGAGGCTATCCTTCAGGAATCCCAGACCTCAGAAGTCAGAGAGGAAGGCTGGAGAAAGGAGGACTTGCCATGTCACAGAGGGCTCAGTTAGAGGTCAGTTAGACTTAATGCACATAAATCCGTTGGCTCCAGTGGGATGCTCCCATGGATGCTGAGGGAGCTGGCAGATACGAAGTTGCTAAGCCAGTCTCCATTAGCCTTGAGAAATGAACAGGAGATGTCGGATGACTGGAGGAAAGCCAGTGTTACATCCATCTTCCAAAAGGGCAGCAAAAAGGAACCAGGAAATTACTGGCTAGTCAGCCTCACCATCATCTCTGGAAAGGTGGTGGAACAGATCACTCTGAAGATCGTCACCATGCATGTAGAAGAAATGGGAAATGTAGGTCATGAGGAATAGTCAGTGTGGATGCACTAAGTAGTCAGGATGGCCATTGGGAGCAGGCAGGTGGAAATCATACTTCACCAATAGCTTTCTGATGGCATGGCAGGATGGATTGGCTAGGGGAGAGCAGTGGATATTGTCTGCTGTTAAAGAAACTTCCCAGTCTAGCCACTCATGAGACTCTGGCAACTCTGGCAGTGACATTCCCAATGTCAGAGACTTTTACTATTGGGAGTGTAGCCCCTGCACGGTGGGTGACTCCAGCGAGCTGGCAGGTGCCCTCCTTGACTCCTGACACAGCCCACACTCATGCAGTCAGACCAGGTTTCTCAGAGGTTTGAACCCAGGTTTCCCATAGCAGTGTCTCAGATGTCTCAGTCCATAAAGCCATTCGTTAACAGTGCAGTAACACCGAAACAGCTGGAGCTGGTGTTTCTGAGCAGGACCCCCAGCAAAGGAACCCCACCTCCCTGCATGCAAGTGTTGCTCTTCTTTCTGAGTCTTCAGCTTCTGTCCCCACTCTCTGTGTCCATCCACCTAGATGCTGTCACCAGTCTTCATCTCCTTTGTTACCCAAAAGGTAGGCGATTCCCAGCTTCTGATGGGTGTCATTGTCCATTCACCTGGCTGCTGTCACCCATATTCATGCCCTGTGCCTTCATTCTAATAAAGATTGTCAATTTACTGCCTCTACCAGAGCTCAGATTCCATCTCAGTCATCAACTTGGATATCCATCTGCCTGGACCAGATGGTATCTGCACCACCTTAATCTCAGCAAGGGTTTTGATGTTGTCTTCCATAACATCCTCATAGGTATGCTCAGGAAATTGTGGGTTAGAGGAATGGACAGTGAAGTGGATCAAGGACTGGCTGAATGGCAGAGCCCAGAGAGTCATGATCAGTGCAGCAGAGTCCAGCAGAAGGCCTGCAGTCAGAGGTATTCCCAAGAGTTCAATACTGAGACCAATCTTATTCAACTTGTTCATCAACTTATTCAGCTTCCCTGGAGGAAGGGATCAAATGCACCCTCAGCAAGTTTGCTGGTGACACTAAACTGGGGGCAGTGGCTGATCCACCTGAAGGCTCTGCTGCCATTCCATGGGACCTTGATCAGCTGGAGGGTTGGGCAGAGAGAAACCTCATGAGGCTCAACAAGGGCAAGTTTAATGCTCTGACTAATTTTTTAACTTACTGCATAAGTAGAAGAGGTAAATTAATTTTTTTCACTTAAGGTACTTCAAAATAGAAATCTTGAAAATATTTACTGAATAGAAAAGTAATAGCTTACTTATTTGTAATGCAGATGGATTAAGACGGGATGCTGAAGAGACCTTGTCCTTCTGACAGTCCAGGTTGTTGCATGTATAGTAAAGGGTCACTTAAAGGGGATTTATGAGAAGAATCCTTAATCCCTGTGAGATCACTAGCCTTGTTTCTCTCTAAGTAATTACTCCACAAGGAATACCACATTGTCTTCCTGTGGGACAAAAGTGCAAGATAATGGGAACAATTGTATTTGCCGTTGTCTAATGTCCTGGACTTTTCACCAGAAGATGGCAGCAGGCTGATGTTAGTCACAAATATTTCTACCGCTTATTGTTGGATAAACGTGGAGATACTGTGCTAGATACTTGAAACCGAATAGCTTATCAGAGCTGACATCAAGAAACCTGGCAGGGCAAAGTGTTGCATGTCAAGCCTTTTTGTGGGTTTCTAGCTCTGGCTGGCTGCTGGCCTGCAAGGGTTCTGCAAGTCCTGGCCGTTGTTCAGTGATGTCCTTTCACTTGACAGTTTTTCTAAAGCATTTATTTTGGAAGAAAAATCAGAACAGGTAAAACTGTTGCTTTAAGAAGTTTGGTTTGTTACACATGGCAATTCAGCTCAAGAAAATATTTCATTTTGTTCCTAGAATGTTTCTGGCAATAAACTTAAAATTAAGTTAAATGTGAACGTGCCTTTTCTGTGACAGAAATAGCAAAAGTGGAGAAAGGACTGGGGCTGATATTGGATGGTGCAGAAAGAATTATTGTTTTTACTGAAAAGCCTATGTAAATAATGATAAAATATGTGGAATTCAGCAGCTCGTGCAAATGTTTTGTGGTATCTTTAATGGAAAATAAGCTATGTTAGCTAGTTTTACCCTCTAGCCATAAATTAATTTTTGCCATAGTATATATTTAATATAGTCAAAATGTTAGACTTTTGACAAAGTTTGATTTATGAATATTCTATTTTCAATGCATTTAAATATTGCAGAATAAATTCACCATTGCAAACCCATCCTGTTCAAGAATAAACACAAGAAAATGCAGGTTTTTTTCTTAGATTAGGAGTAAAACAGCAAATCCAACCAGTGTGATCCATTGCACCAAGGATTGATGAAACTTACTGGCAAGCCTTTATATTTCCCTGTGTGCTGAAGGCTGAGTTACATTAACATGTTCAGAATGGGCAGACATGTAAGAAGAGGTACCCAGCCTAAGGTTCCTTGCTCTTACACAGACCCACTTTCCTACTAACAATCCACAGATTGAGTCCAAGATGCCACAGTCTTAATGTTGCATGCTGTTGCCATTATTAGTACATGCTGATTCCTAATCCACGTCCAAAACAGTGATGTGCCTGCGGTTGTCTTTAATGACCTATTTACAGCAAAGCATGGTTGCAGTTCCCAAAAAACCCCAAGAAAAGTAAAAAGTCCAGGTGCTTTTAAACTGTGGCTCTCATGTGAGTCTTCATCTGTGGAAAATTTGATGTTGTGTAAATTAAATTATACCATACAGGGGTCTAGCCTGATCTGCTACAGACAATTTTAATTTCAGTAATTTTCACTTCTAAAGCCCACGTTTCACACCTTTGGTTCCGTATTATTTTGTATGGTTGTCCAGAGGTGACTTTATGGTGCTGGCATCCCCATCATCTGTTTTTCTGCTGAGAAATGGGTCCTGTAGGTTTAAGCTAGGCCCAGAGAGAGAGGAAGGGGCAGGAGGGAGCTGTAAAATTTCTCACTGTTTGTGTTCAAAACATGGAGAAGGAGTCCAGTGGTCTCCAAGTTCTTGGCTTTTGCAGAGACAGAGAGACAGACTTTTCTTTGCTTTTTTTTTCACAATTTTTCCTGATTAGCTATAGCAGGAAAGGTTTTCCCAGGACTGTGTCTTTTCTCTGGAACTGTTTTGCTTCTCTCTGGCCCAGTACCCCAGGACAATTGCCCGGGCCTCCCCAAGCTGCTTTGCAGCCTGGACGCCTTGGTCTGAGCCTTGAGAGGTTGAGCAAGCTGAGCCACAGCCGACGAAAGGACCCTCTGAAATACAGAAGGACTTGCTGAATTTACCATCTCTTCAGATCAACAAGAGGTTTCATGGTTTAGTATGGTTCATTTTTTATGCTTGTGAGTACTTTGCTTGTTAAATAAACAGTTATTTTCCACTTTTCTCCAAGGAGATTTTCTCCCAAACTGGTTGCTGAGTGGCTTGCTGGAATCTGCTATCTAGAGGAGACCCCTTTGGGAAGTTCCCTCCCAAATCTGTCCCAAACCAGGACAAACTTATTAGGAATATTACATATGAAAATTTAAAGTTTCATTATATGAGAACAGCCTTTCCAAAGATATTAATGAAAAAGTAATCACAATGTCATTATCAAAGTAGTCCTTTCAATATGCAAGATGTCATTAATTTGTGACATTTTAGTTAGCCTAAGACATACACTTGCATTCCCATTAAAGCCATGATGAGGCTTTCATGTGTTACAACCAACTTTGCGTAAGCCAAAAAGTAGGAATGAAGAATTATCAGATTTCAAATGTTTGTGTATTGTTTTATTAAAAATATTTTCATTCTCACTACTTAGCATTAAAAGGCTTCACACAGGTGTACTTCCAGTAGGTTCTATTTGTTTTTTAAAAGGTATTAGTACCTCTGGCTAAAAAGCTATCATGAATCCATGCACGTGCAAGTAAGTGGAGTAATGTGAGGGTGCTTTAACAGGCCAAAGACACAGTATATTTTGCCAGATTTTTCTACAATTAATGCAAGCTGCCTAGTTATATAATCAAATTGATCACTAAAAGCAAAATTGAGGTTTCCCAAATGATGGTTCTTCCTAGTGTTTTGATGTCACGTTTCCCTTCTCATACGCTTTGTCCCTCCTCCTTGGGCTGTGGAAGCCTCTCTGAGGGCTTTCCAGAGTCCTGTCCAATATGTTCCTCTCCTTTTACTTTGTCTGTCCTCTTGTATAAGGACAGACAATGGCTTTAATATCTTTCACATGGTTTCTCCCCAGCCTCCATCTAAGCATATTTGCTCCTTGTTTCAGAGGTTCCTCTTCCCTGCTTACAGCCTGATTCCCTGCACATACCTGATTCCTGCAGAGGTTTTTTCTGATGGGAGACTTCTAGGAATTGTGTTATCGAAGTGAATGAATAAGATAGACCTTCCGAGATCCTAGTTGTCTGTCAAAAGGGCTGGAGGAGGTCCTAACTGGACTCACAGATGATTTAAGTGCTTACAGCCTGCTTCTTCAAAGTAGAAAAATCCTAGAGAAAAGCCCCTTCGTATTTTTCTAGTGTTTCCAGAAACATCTTTGAGAATATCTATGTGGTTTGTTAATTACATTGTGTATCAAAACTTCATATAAAGCACCATGTCAGTGAGAGACATTATTCTTCACTCTGGAGTTAGCCTAGGGATTTGAACAGAAATTCATATAACTGCACTAAGACAGCAGTGACTGTGTAAGAATTTCTGAATTTAAATTTCCAGAATAATTTGAATTTTTCTGCATAGGAAAGCATCAACTGTATGGAAAGCAATGGCAGAGATTAGGGAAATGAAAATCGAACAATTAAAATTCCCATCTGCAGTGTATTTGGAAAGTTTTACAGATGTATGTAGGAATAAGAAAGAATACAGAACTGTATGACCACATTTGCACAAGGGGCAGAGAGGATGGCTTCACCTGTATAGGCACAGTTAAGCTAACACATCAGTTTTATGTAAAAACCATTGGTAACTTCTGCTAAAGGCAATTGTAATGGAAGAATTGGATAGGTTGGCTGCCAGGACAGAACTACACTGCTCAATGACAAAATCTAGGACTTCATTACCATGCAGGATAAATGTGGATACAGGAAATATAAATTCTTCCTAATGCATAACTTACTTCATTTAATGTTTTTTCTCATCAAAAGGTGTTTATACCTTAAAAATGTCTGTCCTTCAATAGTAAAGTGACTGTCTTTTAACAGTTATCCAAAATTTGCATTCAATTCTCTAAGCTACATGGATTAATAGAGCAACTTATGATCTTTCCATTATGTTTATATTGTCAGACTGCACTTTTCCATAGCAATTTTCCATGACAGTAGATTTGGAAGATTAAGTAATCATGAAGTTCATTTTTTAGACACTGATGAGCACTATCTACAAATACCTTTCTCTTTTGCTAAAACTTGCAGTAAAGGCTGCATGCATGTAAATGTGTCAAAGCTTGTGCTCAAGAGCTACTTGTTAATTTGGAGGTGACTACTGAACCATCTATTCTAACATGTGAATGTATGTGTTGGTGGAAAAAGTGAAATTTGGCATCCAGACTTCAGCCTTCTAATATGGAACAAAGAAAAAAGTTTCTGAGTTGCATGGGAATTACAGATAATCTCCCAAATGTTCCAGGTTAACATGCTTTTTTATGGTTATGGTCACAAGGGCTTCAAATGTCTCTCAAGGGAGACCTTTCTCTTATTGTTCATTCACTATTTGTTTCAAATCCATTCACCATCTAAAAGCAGAACATTTTACTTCTCATATGCTACTTTTTTACCATATTCAATATTTGTATGTGATATACTTTGATACTTTGCACATGGATGATCTTCCCTTTGCAAGCATCTCCTCTGTCATCTCTTCTGTAGCTCAGTCAGGTAGCTGGGCCTCTATCTCCATTGCTTGGAAGAGAAGGTATTTACAAAAATGAAGACTTGTTTTTCTTTGCAACCTAACTGTGGGCAATCAGTTCTTGTTATTAGAGCCTGCCCCAATTCTTCACCATATTTTTCACATCCCTGTCTTGTTTTGCACAGCATCATCATGCCATCTAAAGAGGAGATTTCTATGCTGTTGTTTCAATCGGACCACTCACAGAAATTAGAGATGGTGCAAGAAGTAGAGTATGTGGTTAAGGAGATGTTGCTTTTCCCTGTGAGGGCTCATTTTAACAAAGAATGCATTCTCCTGAATGACAGTTCAGCCTGCAGTTTATGGGCTGCAGTTTTTTTTTTTTCTCAAACGGTAATACTATGGCATCCATGACCTCTGAGGACAGTAATCATCAGTAGTAAGCCACATAGCAAATATCCTGAATTCTGGTCCTGAGCTGTGACTGCAGGGTGTCTTCCCTGGTTTAACCAAGTATTTAATGTCGGCTGATAAATTATTCATTAATTTCATCTCAGCTTCTGTTTAGATAAATAAAGAAGACCTGTATTCTTTTTACCCCCTCAAAGGGTCTGCTATCCTTCCATAATTCTTAGTAAGCCTACCCTTCCTTCCATACTTATTTGTTTTATTTTATTAGCAGCATTGGTGAGACTAATTTGATAGACCTCAGTCAAGAAAAGCATAATTTGGAAAATCAGAAGACTGTGAAAATCAGAAGAATTAACAAAAATATCCCAGCTCCATATCTAAACAGACAAACAGCAGATGCCAAAATTCAGATATCATTAGTTTTTAGGAAAAAAGGGACAATTTGACAACTGCAGCATCAAAATGCTTCTACAGCTATTTTAACTGTTTAGTGCCAACATTATTGTGCTGCCTTGCAGTCACAAAACAGTAACTTCAGTCCTGAAGAAACATGTAATTATTTTATAAGCATATATGATGCCAGAAGGAGTAGTAAAGTGTAGGAAACCTCTAAGTCTAGCATTGTTCCACTACTTCTTGTTAAGAGTCTTGCTCTGTTTTTCCCATTATTTTCGAGTAAGAAACATTTTCAGGCATGTCTGTGGGTGCAGAAATAAAGCTTTCATACTATCCTGCGCTGGTGCTATATTATCACTGCTGATCCTCTGCTGCTTGTTTTATATAATACAGTGAGTATGACTGTAAAATCTGAGGGCATGCATCATAATTTAGGGTGAATTTGACAAAATTCACTCTGAACTTCACCAAAGAAACAGAATTATGTACAAGAGGAACAGATGAATACTTGAGGTGTAAAACCAATTGTGTTGCCAGATCATGCTGGAAACTTCTTCGTTGAGCAAAGAGCGTGACAGCTTGGGGCTACTGCCATCTGCAGGCAATCCTGGCCTTTTTTCCATCCTGCGCTGTTGACAAGTTCAGTGGCATTCATTATTCCAGGAATGTCTGCAAGGGGAAAAATGCAGGTTCTTCCGGCTGTTCCTTGCCTGCTCCTGTCAGCCGTTCAGAGAGGTATCTGCACTGCACACCCTTGTCCTGCTGATCTGCAGGATCCCTCACCCTCCCTGTTGCCAAGTGCTACAAGGGCAGGTGCAAGATGCTGCCTTGCAAATGTCCATCAGGATGCAGGATAATGTGTCTGCAGAGGAGAGCCTCTGTGGTACTGCAGGAAGCTGCACAAGGCCTCTGTTTCGTTTGGGAAACCAGGTTCTTCCAACCCCATCCCTCCAAATCTTATGCATGCAGCTGATTTGTAAGGGTATACTAGTACTGAGGAATTAGTGAGGGGCCATTAATTTTCTCCTCATCAGCCATTTCTTATTTGCAAAATGCTGCTGCTGGCAACTGGCTGTGTCATATGCAGGTCCACGATGAGCTAGGTAGCATAGCTATTTCCCCACTTAGGTCTGAGTGTGCTTTTACTATAAAAAGCTGACATAAGGGCCTCCTCAACACACTCCAGAACCAAGCTAAAGGCTGACCCGCTGCATCATCTTGGATCTTAGGAAAGCAGGGGTACTACAGCAGTGTGAAGTCAGCAGACCTGGAGTAGAAAGAATAGGCAGATCATTTTCCATTGGAGGATGACAAGTACTTCCAAATGCTGGAAGACCACGAGTGTGGCCAGAAAGTGTCAATGCTGTGTTGGAAGGTTTTTGTGAAGAAAAAAAAAAAAAAAAAAAAAAAAAAAAAAAAAAAAAAAAAAAAAAAATCCATTCCAAAAAGATCACATGGACTAACAAGAGTGAGCACATTAATTGTTTTCACATCTTCCTGTTCGCCTCTTCTTCAGCTACATGAAAAGTGGAAATTTTATAAAATTCTTAGGGAAATTTAAGAAGTTTCTTAAGCTTATCTTTTTCCCCTGAGATTTGCACTCTGAAGTGTTTTCTTCTAATATTTTAATATCCAGGTATAATCTGTGTTCTGTCTTGTTCCCTGTGAAGACTTCCTTTTTCAAGTCCTAACTCAAAACTCCTAAGAGACAAAAAATGAATCCACAAGGACTCCTCCTGATTTATGATTTCACAGAAGGGATCTTGATGCAAACAAGAAACTAGCTCCTCAAAAGTATAATGAGCTTTATTTGAGCCCTCTGGGCCTCTCTTCCCCTACTGTGCTGCTTTGGAAAAAGATAGAGTATAAGGAAGTGTACCCTTGAATGTAGACCAGAGATCATCTGTACAAATGTAGATCATCTGTACAGTCACCTGCTGACCCTAAATTGCCTACATTTGTATATTTAGTTTAATAAGGACTGTATTAAGTATAGAAGTCCTTTCAAATGGGTAATTCATGTCTAACTAAATGTCACACTGGAAGATACATTTTCATTGGGGAATACTGATTTTGCTAGGAATGATGTATGAGGCATAAAACTAGAGGTCTTCTCTTGCTGTAATTCCTGTGGAATAGTTCCTGAAGTCCTTAATCAGTAAATCACACTCACTGTAGAGTGTTTGACTCAAACCAGAAAGGGACATAAATTTCTATGGCTCTGGGAAGAAACCTGAGGGTGGGATCCCGAGCCTCTTTTTGACAGGATGAGCATTGCCCATTGTGAAAAGAAGGAAGTCACCAATGATAGACAATCCATGGTGGCATTTTAGCTTTGTTAGTAGGAAGATTACTCAAAAAATCAGTTTGTTCTGACTGTCCTCATTTTTGCACATATAATGGAGATGTCTTGCACAATCCAGACTGCGCTACTTTCAGAGATATCACAGAATCATAGAATGGCTTGGCTTGGAAGGCGACTTAAAGATCATTTAGTTCCAGCTCTGTAGGCAGGAACACCTTTCACTAGACGAGATTGCTCAGGGTTCCAGCCAGCCTGACCTTGAACATTCCTAGAGATGGGGATCCACAACTTCTTTGGGAAGCTTGTGCCAGGGCCTCACCACCCTCACAGTGAAAAATTTCTTCCTAATACCTAATCTAAACCTACTCTCTTTCAGTTTGAAGCCATCCCCCCTTGTCCTGTCTCTACATGCTCTTGTAAACAGTCTCTCTCCATCTTTCTTCTAGGCTCCCTTCAGGTACTGGAAGGCTGCAATTAGGTCACCCTGAAGCCTTCTCTCCTCCAGGCTGAACAACCATATTTCTCCGAGCCTTTCCTCAAAGGAGAGCTGCTCCATCCCTCTGGTCATCCTATTGACCCTCCTCTGGACTGGCTCCAACGGGTCCATGTCCTTCCTGTGCTTGGGCCCTGCAGGTGGGGTCTGAGCCGAGCAGAGCAGAGGGGCAGAATCCCCTCCCTGGCCCTGCTGCCCACGGGGCTCTGGATGCAGCCCAGGACATGTTTGGCTTTCTGGGCTGTGAGTGCTCATTGCAGGGTCATGTCCAGCCTCTCATCCACAGCACCCCCAAGTCCTTCCCAGCAGGCAGCTCTGGTCTGTTCATCCCCCTGTGTGTTGGTAACTGGGGTGTTGAGCTAATCATGACTTATAATATGTTGAAAGTCCAAGAGCATTTTCAGGTTGTTACAAAAGGTGTTTATTATATAAATGCATCAGTCTCAAAGGCTAGAGTTCTGTGAATGAGGTCTTACTAAAAGTTGCAATGCTTGAAGTCCCAGCAAGGCGAGAAGCAACTTAGACGATCCAAACCACAGAGAAAAACTGAGTGACAGGGAAAACCTGGCCCAGGGGAGAGGGCTGACTGACAAGGTGTTCCAATCCCAGGGGAAAGCAGGCTAGCAAGACGGTCCTGGCTGCAGGGAAAGGTGGATTGGGAAGAGGGTCTGGCTGCAGGGAAAGACAGATTCCTGTCCCTGAGCAGCATTCCCCACAGCAGCAGCTGAAGCAGCAAAGGCTACTGCTGTAGTGGCAGTAACCAAAGCAGCAGCAATACGAGCAGCAGCAACGATGGCAGAAACAGCAGAAGCATTCCCCAAGCGATATAGTACCTGACAAAGTCCTGGCAACAGCTCCCTGGCAGGGTTCCCTGGCAGCATCCCATTCTTTCATGTTGTAAATGGCAGGGGCATGGACTGACCAATCCATAATCAATTGATCAATACCATTACCTCTGAAACAGGGAATTTTTATCCATAAACTCTAAATGCATGTTCATATCTTAATCTATAGGTTGTCCAATAAGCTAAGAACACACTTCAAAAAGAATTTCTCTTCACCAATCTAAATCTAACTTTGAAAGTGTGTAAAACTACAAAAAATTACAAATTTGGTATTATTCCTTACACAAAAACCTACGCATGTAACATATCCATTAACGTAAAAGATTCTATATCTATTAATGTGGGTACAGAAGTGTACCCACTCTATCTAGTACTGTGAACAATGTTTATGCTACGTCCAAGGCTGAGCTACCAGACCTTGGGACCCTGAGTTCTGTGCTGGCTGTGTCTTAAGGCAGTTAGAATCTATTTGCTTAAAATTAAAGTCTAAACCTCTACTTCCTAGAAACATGGGTTAATGTATTCTAATTTTTCTAAATGCTTTAATTCAAACCCAGTATCCTTCTCCCTCCCCAGGGAACCCAGGGAAGCATGGACCCCGACACCAGGGGTTGCCCTGACAGGTGCAGTGCCTTGCACTTGGCCTTGGTAAGTGTCATGAGATTCCCACTGGCCCAATTCTTTAGCTTGTCCTGGTCCCTCTGAATGACATCCTGCCCTTCAGATGTGTCAGCCACATCACTCAGCTTGATGTCACTTGCAAATTTGCTGAGATTGCACTTGATCCCTTTTACTATATCGTTAATGATGATAGTATATAACACCATTCCCAATACAGAGCCCTGAGGAATGCCATTTGTCACTGGTGACCTTCTGGATGTCACTCTCCAGTTGATTACTTATGTATATGTTCATGATGGTCACAACCTTGATCTCTATAGTGGGAAGCACTTTGCTTCCCCAGTCCTCATCCTGCTGCCCATCCACTTGAGAGGTGTGGGGAAAGAGGTTGCCACTGAAGAATGAGGTGAAATTAACTATCTCAGCTTTCTTCTCATCTATTACCAGTTTATTAGAGTTGTTTATTGGGCATGGCACTTTCTGAAGGTTGAGATGTCATCTAATCAGAGACTACAGGGACCAGAGAAGCACAGTCATTTTTGGGAAGGTTTCCATAAACCAGAAGGCATGTCTGGGAAAGTATTTAGGATACTGGAGGAGAATTTTCCTTTTGTTCTGTGTTTTCTATGGTACTTTGTATACTGTAACATTAGTGCCTGATTTTCAGGAAGGTCTGAGTATGATAGATCTTGATGATTAGAAAGGAGGTGTGGATATTTTCCTCAAGGCAGTGACTATGGATTTCTAGGCTGTTTTTTTTTTTTTTTTTTCCTCAGCTATGTTATTTCTCAGTCTTGATGTTTGGAAGAAGTCTTCATACCTACATGGTGCCCATTTCTCTGATGGAATTTACTTCTGAGGTTTTTCCCTGCTCCTGGGAGAATGATGTTCCAAGTACTTGTCCACAAAAGGAACTCATGAAAAGTAGGAATCTGATCCTTTAAAATGGATCTGAGAGCTTCCCTTTTCTCAAATGCTGGCTGTTGTCTGATCTTGATGCTTACTTCCTCATCAGAGGAACAATCTTGAGTAATATCACTCTTGCCTTTGCTGAACTGAAGTAGAGATGTAAGAGAGGACAATGGCTATTGAAGTATTTTTACCAGCTAACACCATTCATTTTCCATGGAGAATCCTTTAATCTGGAAAAACCCCAGGAACATCTAGTCCAGCTATTAACTTAGCAAGTCTACCAGTAAACCACAATCCTATGGTCTATGTGGCTTTTGAACACCTCCAGGAGCAGGGATCCCACCATGCTCCTGGGCAGCATATTTCAGTCCTCAACAACCCTTTCCATAGAGAGATTCTTCTTAATCCATTCCAAACCCTGCTGGTGCAACTTGAGGCCATTTCTTGTCATCCTATCAAGGAGGAAAGACTGACCCCCAGCTGGCTACACCCTTCTTTCAGGTAGTTGTAGAGAGTGATAGGGTAACCCCTGGGCCTCCTCCAGTCTAAACAACCCCACCTCCCTGAGTCCACTCCTCATAGGACTCATGCTTCAGGCTTTTCACTAGCTCCATTGTCCTTCTCTGGACACACTCCAGCAATTCAGTGTTTTTCCTGTAGTGAGTGAGAGGCCCAAGAATGAATACACTGTGGCCTCACCAGTGATGAGCACAGGGGAATGATCACTTCCCTGGTCCTGCTGGCCACACTACTCCTGATACAGCCAGGATGCAGTTGCCTCCTCGCCACGATTCTTCGTGTTCAGCCAATGTTGACCAGCATCCTTGACTTCTTTGCCTCAGGACCTTTCCAGCCTCACTGTCCCCAGGCTGCAGCACTGCCTGTGGCTGTTGTAACATGTCAAGTTCCCAGAGGATAGTTCTGCACCACCTGCTCTGAGGGAGCCAGTGTTCGGGGTGCTCATGGACTGAATTACAGCAAAACAACACCAAGAGTTTTATTTATGGTAGGAAAGATTTAAATATTATGGTAGGTTGAAAGGTCTGTCTCAGCAATGATTTAAACTTTTTTGTACAGCCACAGATTAAACTTTTCTGAACAGCATGTGACAATAGTGATCTTTGAACAGCCTGCAGCAGCAGGCTCTGGATGGCAGGTGCATGGATGATGGGTGCATATCCTCACCTCTCCCTGTTGCGCTCTTTATAGACTAGTACTTGCATGTGCATTTTGTTATTCTAGAACATTTCAGAAGGGTGTTGGATGGTCTCATGTTTTCAAATTGGTTTTTAAAAGTAGTTACCCAAGATAAGGAAGATGGTCCCAGAGAAGCACTACGCTGCCTCTGCAAGACCTTCTTTTCTAACTACACCTTATCTAGTTAGCATGGTATCATTCCTTTTCTCTTTCGTCAAATGTCTGAGACATTAGCTCTTTCAGGCTTACATTAAGTCTTTCTGGTTCTCAGTCTCTCACATGATTGAAGGGCAGGACCTGGCACTTGGCCTTGCTGAACCTCACACCACTGGCCTCAGCCCATCCGTCCAGTCGGTCCAGATCCCTCTGCAGAGCCTTCTGACCCTCTGGCAGATCAACACTCCTGCCCAGCTTGGTGTCATCTGCAAATGGAGTAAGGGTGCACTCAATTTACTCATTCACATCATTGACAAAGATACTAAACAGGGCTGACCCCAATACTGAGCCCTGGGGGGCATCACTGGTGACTGAGCCCCAGCTGGATCTAATTTCATTCATCAACACTCTCAGGACCCAGCCAACCAAACAGTTCTTTACCCAGTAAGGAGAGCATTTGGCAAAGCCAGGAGCATACAGTTTCTCAGGAGACAGATTTGGAAGGTCATGTCAAAGGCTTTACAAAAGTCCAGTAGACATATCCACAGCTTTTCCTTCATCAACTAACCCAGGTCACCTTGTCATAGAAAACAATCAGGTTGGTCAAGCAGGACCTGGGACCTGCATTTCACAAACCTATGCTGACTGGGCTCTATCCTCTGGTTGTCTCACACTTGCCTTATAATGACACTCCAGAAGACCTGCTTGATGACTTCCCCTGACACTGAAGTCAGGCTAACAGGCCTGTAGTTCCCCGTATCCTCCTTCCAGCCTTTCTTATAGACAAGGACAATATTTGCTAACCTCCAGTCTTTTGTGACCTCCTTGGTCAGCCAGGGTGGCTGGTAAATGATGAAGGGTGGCTCAGTGAGGATTTCTTCCAGCTCTGGCAGTGCCCATCCTGATGCAGAACTCTACCAACTGCTTCCCCTTCTTATACCTACTGCCAGAAAACACTTCATCACTCAGGTGAAGTATTCCAAGTGTTGCCTACCTATGATCTGTTACTTGGTTCTGATACATATTGACTCTTTCAAACATGGAGTTTGCGGTGACTGGCTTGGAAAAGACCCTCTCCATTACTGGTTTCTCCCTGCTGCTGACGATGCTGAATGTCTGTTGTGTTCCAGCTTGTCTTTTCTTGACCCGTCTTAAAAAGATACAGAAACATTGGCTTTAGATTGATGAAAACAGTGAGCCAAGGGGCTGGAATATGTGTAACATCTACATAAGCACCCCTTGATATTCTTTGTTGTTTTTCACTTCTGCATGTCTGTCTTTACCACTGTATCTAATACTTTGCAATACAAATTATCTTTTCTTCTACTTTACACAGACTTTTGATAGCCTTGTATATTTTGCTAAAATGTATCACTAATACAGTGTATTCAGTGGCTCAGGGTCTTGCCCACTCAGCATCATTCCAGAAGCAAAGTGCAATATTAATACTAGAATAGCTCTATACCGACTCTCCTGGCTGGCTCCCAGTGGTCTAAACAGATCTGCACACCACTGGAGAAGTACTTCTGATGTAAGAAAGTGGATTTGCTTGTGCTTGTAAGGGCAGAAAATTCTCTGCCCTGTACCAAAGGATTTGGACAGTGGAATACGTTCAGGATGTTGAATGACGGATGGTAAAGTTGTTTTCTTCTCAATCTTTTTGTGGTTCTGCAAGGTTGTCCTAGAGTTCAGTAACACTACCCCAGCATCTTAACTGGCTCTTTTAAAGCAATAGCTGAGAAAAAGCTGGCTCTCTGGCCATGCTGATGTTTCTTTGCCCAACTGGTGTTTTTGCTGTAAAACTGTTCTGATGTTACCTCCCCAGGCTGGGCTGAACTGCTGTCCAGCGTGTTGTCTGGGAAGACTGTTGTTGCCTCTCTCCTGTGTTTCCAATACACATGAGAGAGCCTGCCTTTTAAAAGGAGTTATGTCTTCTGATGTAATTCTACTGTAAAATAGAGATGGCTCTGTATAAAACCATTACCCTTGCTAGGTGGAAATAAGGAGAAACCTGGCCTGGCTGGGGTTATCAAGAGCTGCCTCTGTTCCTTTTGCAGTGCCCGTGTTTTCAAATGCAAAAGACTTGTGTGTTTCACCAACTGCTCGTATCATATCCAAACTTTCTTAGCTGGTAGAGGTAAGGGGAAGTATTCATTTCTTTGTGTGCCCAGAAATAGAAGCTTTTTTTTTTTTCTTGGGGAAAAAAAAAGAAATAATGAAATTATTCTTCATAGGAGAGATTACACAGCTCCTGAAGTGTTGCCACAGAAACATAAACCATCTGAAAAGCATGTCAAGAGACATGAGAATGTGGATTTGACCTCCACTTACAGACATGATTATAACTCCTACACTATGTCTCAAGTATCTCCAGGCCTTTCCTGGTTGATGAGGAGACATATCCCCAGGACCAAGATGGAGACGACAGCTCAAAACAGTGTGCGGTTTTTATTCCTTCTGTGTATGTATGCTAAAAAACTGTGCAGAAATCACACAGGCAGAAACAGGTAGTTGATAATACACTGTGTTAATGGTAGCATTGAGATTTCTCTGAATTCACCTCCTTTCCATATCTAACAGGCCTACAGAAATCCAAGGTAGAAGCAGGGCCATGGGAATTCCGGTACTTTTACCCATCAACAGCATTTTTAGGATGTACTGAATATATTCCTGGTATATTGTATAGCTGATCCACACATTCAGCAGATGAGACACATCTAAAATATACAGAATTTCCTAGATCTGAGCAGTTCATGCAGCATGAGCCCCTTTCTGTGTTTGCTGCAGAGCTATTCTGTGAATGTACAAGAGATGTCTGCAAGAAATATAGACACACAATGCACTCCAGCTCTACTGCTGGTAAAACAGGTAAACTGTGCATCTAACTATGCCCTTGCTTCTCAGTTGCACTAACTTGGTAGCTTGTCTTTTGTGGGAGCTTTTTCCTCTCCTCTTCTGCAATAGAAATTGTCTTTCTCCATGCACTGGGAGAAAACTTTCAGTTACAGAGTTACAACAGCCCTACTAGTTTTGGTAGTAAGTCAGAAGTAGAAAATCAGAGGATTTTACCTTCCCCCTGCTCACCTTTCAGCTAGCTAACATGGGTAGGCAGATAGATAGTTTTTGTGTGTTTCTGTATTTTATTTTATTACAGTGTGCAAATATAATAACTTATGGCTGGTGTTTATTATTCCAGATTTGTCCCAATGTATGTAGACAATATTGTTCTTGGATGTCAAAATTATATAAGAAGCTGGGGAATAAAAGGCACGTGAATGTATCATTAAAATTACCTGGCTGAAATGACTGAAAGTTATACTTTAGGCACATCTCCCTATAACCACAGCTTACAGCTACATGTTTGCAACAGCATATACTGCAGTTTGTACATCAAACACACAGGAAATGTCCATTTAGAATGATTTGAATTGTGAAGACTATGACCCACAGGTGCAAAATATCCTTATCTATACACTTTTGAACATTTTATTTTGCATAGCAATGTCTCCAGATGGTATTCATTGGAATAGTTTCAGTGAAAGCAATAAATAAGACTGCTATGTGCAAGTGGAGGATCTGTCCTTCTGTGTTTAGACATCCTTAACTTCTCCATATCTGAAACATATGTATATTTTCATCTTTTTTCAGTGTTTAGGTCAGCACCTTAAGTGTAACTCCAGATCTCTAATAAAAGGTATCACAGCCACATTTGGTTATAATTTACAGTATTTTTCCGAACACTGCAAATGGAAATCTTTGTCCAAGACCCCTCAGAGATCGAGTTGCATACTGAATGAATTCTCTTAAAGGCCCAGGTTCTACAGAAAATGCAAGTTTTCATTGGGCTATTCTCTAAGAATTGCTAGGTTTTAGTGATCCCTACTCTTGTGGTTTAACCCCAGCTGATAGCCAAGCTCCGTGCAGCTGCTTGCTCACTCCCCCACCGGCAGTATCAGGGAGAGAATTAGAAGGGTAAAAGCTGGAAAACTCACGGTATGAGATAAAGACAGTTTCACAGGGAAAGCAAAAGTTGTGCACACAAGCAAAGCAAAACAAGGAATTAATTCACTGCCTCCCAAGGGCAGGCAGGTGTTCAGCCATCTCCAGGTGCGCAGAGCTTTATCACAGGTGACAGTGACTTGGGAAGACAAACACCTTAACTCCAAATGCCTGTCCATAATCTCCTTCCCCACCACTTTATATACTGAGCATGATGGCATGCAGTCTAGAATATCCCTTTGGTCACTTTGGGTCATCTCTCCTGGCCATGTTGCCTCCCAACCTCCCAAGCACTCCCACTTTCCTCACCAGCCTGGAGCATGAAAAGCAAAAAAGGCCTTGGCGGTGTGTAAACCCTGCTCAGCAATAACAACAACATCTCTGTATTGCCAACTCTTGTGTTCAGCACAAATCCAATACACTGTGCTGTACCAGCCACTGTGAAGAAGGTTAACTCCAGTCAAAATGAGTGCACCTATCCAAGTATGAAATTTTGGAACACTGTATTCAATTAATTATCATAACTGAAATATTGGAACTGCATCTAAAATAGTTCTTTTTTGGTATTAAGTTACCTTTCCTACTGTATTGTCATGTTCTTTTCCACTGAACACATCATATACCAAACAACACTGTAGGGTTAAGTTGATGCTATTGCTTACCACAGTTCATGTTCATATGACAGTTCATGTCATATGACTTTGCAACTAAAAGTTTCAAAACTCTCATCTTCTCCAGGCTACACATGTAGCTGCCTATCTCCAGATAAGTAACCTAATTTTAATTTAGTCTGCCGTGGTTATAGGGAGATGTGCCTAACCCTCTGACAATATATGTTTCATATCCTGCATTCCCTCCTGTACCCCCTTATGTTTTCAAGATTGTTCTACATGGGAAACTATTAATATCTATGGTTAAGAATTAGAGTTACAATAAAACTGTAAAATGTCTTGAAGGAATAGTAGCACTGCTGCCTTACAACAAGTAAAATAAATTCATAATGCCTATGAGGTCTCCAAAAATTGAAGACAGATGGAGATGCTTATCATATTTTGAATATTTTGCAAGAGCTGTGGTGACATCCAAAATGCACAGAGTGTTCTCCAATAAAGATGATGGGAGAACCAAAAAACTTTTTTGTTAACTCTTTGCTAGCTGCTGAAATGTGAGATCTCTGAACAAACCTCTTCTTAGAGGTGATCTGGATCTCATTAGCTTCTCATTTTTAGACACTTTATTAATGCATTTCCTGTAAAAACACATTGGCATATGTTCCTGGTTCACTGTGTTGGACTGTTTCTCCAAGAAAATTATGTACCCTAGGCATGGGCACAAGGTCAGCATCTCACCAATGTGGTGGTGCCTGGACATCTCCTACTTCTCAAGGGAAACAGGCATGCCAAACTCTGATTGAATTGAAGAGTTCAAATATCCTAATACAAATATCCTAATTGCATAATTTACTCTATAGTATGTTGACATCTAGACTTCCTTCCTGTGCAGAGTCAGATAGAAGTTTATTCGGCTCATGACCCTCAGTGTGGTTTGAAAGGAAGGAAAATTAAAAAAAGAAAACAAAAATCACCCCTTGGGTTAGCTCTAAGACTATTTTATTTCAACTTCCTACCAGTAACCATAATGGTCTCTAGGGAAAGTTGCACAAAATTACTAGTAAGGGAAAAAATTATGGTCTTCTGGCTGCAGCACTGGTCAGAGGGTTAGGCAGCTTTGCAATAGATTCCTAGTGTGACAGCACAAATCTTTTCAGATTACAGGGCCTCATTTACTTCCCTGATATCCTGTCAAGTAAGGAACATATGCATGTCCCTAAAATACCACCTAAAATGTTTTCTTGGTCATAAATTTGGATAGTAAGATTTCTGGAATATGGGCTATTTCTGCAATATAGTCCAGTGTTTCACATTAGTGCAGACTTGTTCTATAAATTCCAGCACAGTTTTTCTAATAAGGAAGAATTGGGACAGAGTTGCAAGCTCTTTCTCAGTTTCTGTTTGTTCTGACAGCAGGTGCACCATGGAGAGCAAAGCCGAGGGCCAAGGAGATGCCACACAGCACAGCTTGCTAATGCCAAGATGAGCTGCAAGCCTCTGAACTTGGCAAACTGTAGGCAGCATCCCAGCTGTGCAGCTGATAAAGCAGGTCAGCTGTCAGGCAAAGTGAGAAGTTAGGAAGAGTAGCACTGCAGCTTATCCTTTAGAGTGGAAAGGTGGACATCTGGTTCTCCTTGTCTTAGACATGCTGTGTGGTACATCTGAACAGCCTTCTGCAGACACAGGCATACTCTGTGCTCAGAGCCAGCCACAACTCAGAAGCAGGAAGGTATCCAAAGTAGGTCAAAGGCACTGCCTTGATGCTAGACTTCCATGATTCCTGGCTTACTGAGCATGAGGATGGCACCCACTCTGTTACCTGCAGAAAATGTCTCTGTGAGACTGCGAATACTATTTAATCTTCCCTCATGATATTTCACCATCTCTGTAGGCATGAGTGGGTATAGGCCTATTTGATTCAACCTTCTGTGTAGATGCAGAGCATTTCCAGGGCTTAACACACTAGTGTATAATGTATTCTACAGCTGCTGTTTGACTAAGATTTGTGGAACACTACATCATAAACAAATATTTATTGAAGTAGAAAATGTAATAATCATAATATGATATATGGCTAAACTCGTCAAAGAATTTCAGTTGAGCATTTCAATATGATTCCTCTTTCATTTCAGATGACTCTGTGTTACAGGATGAACCAAAGACAGAGTGGATCAGACCAAACAATAGGTTTGGCCCATCAAAAGAGAAATTTTACCACAGAACCGTTATTCAGAACAACTGTTTCTACAGGGAAATTGTTGCACTCAAAGCTGCAAACCTCTGAATCTAGTCCAGAAAAGCAAGGCTCCCTTTGAGTACATAACCAATTACAGAGTGAATTATGGATGTGCAGAGTCCAATAAGAAGCAGTTTAGTAAGTTCAAGTGCTGAGTCCTGCACTTTGGCCACATAACCCCCTACAATGCCATAGGCTGGGGATGGTGTGGCTGCACAGTGCCCAGGCAGAAAGGGACCTGGGGGTTCTGGTCAATAACCCACTGAACAGGAGCCAGCAGTGTGCCCAGGTGGCCAAGAAGGCCAATGGCATCCTGGCCTGGATCAGGAATGGTGTGGCCAGCAGGAGCAGGGAGGTCATTCTTCCCCTGTACCTGGCACAGGTGAGGCCACACCTTGAGTGTTTTGTCCATCTCAGGCATCTCTGAGTGCCCCTCAGTTTAGGAAGGATGTTGAGACACTTGAGTGCATCCAGAGGAGGCAACGAGGCTGGAGAGGGGCTTGGGGCACAAACCCTGTGAGGAACGGCTGAGGGAGCTGGGGTTGTTCAGCCTGGAGAAAAGGAGACTCAAAGGTTACCTTATCACTCTCTACAGCTTCCTGAAAGGTGGTTGTAGCCAGGTGGGGATTGGTCTCTTTCTTTAGGCAGCTACTGACAGAATGAGAGGACACAGTCTCAAGCTGCACCAAGGGAGATATGGGCTGGATATCAGGAAAATGTTTTTCACGGAAAGAGTGATAAAGGACAGGAATGGTCTATCTGGGGAGGTGGTGAAGTAACCATCCCTGGATGTGTTTAAAAAACACGTGGCACTTGGTGCCATGGTTTAGTTGAGGTGTTAGGGCATGGGTTGGACTTGATGATCTTGAGGGTCTCTTCCGACCTATTGATTCTGTAATTCTGTGATGCGCCACCTCCTCTGGTGAAATACTATGTCCATAAAATTCAGAAATAGAAGGTCAATTATGTTTCATTTGGTGGCCTCACCACACACAAAATTTTCGTATCAGGAGTGGGCTGGTCAGCCAACCAAGCTTCCAAAACTATATCAGACAAAGCTAGTCCCTGTGTTCTTTTCTCCACTACAACAGGAAAAACACAAAGCTTGACTACAGCCTCCTGTATTCACCAGAAAACCTGATGCATATCTTCCTCCTCTGGAGAAAATGAACTTTCACACCACTACTTGAGCATATTGGAAGCACCCAAATCATTGGAAGCACCCAAATGAAGAGCCAGACAAGATGTGTCAATCTTTGGCCCAGCTTAATAAAATTATTGAACCATTTAATAGCTCTTCTGTAGTGAAGGAAAACTATAAGCCTTGGTTATGGAACAGACTAAAACTTATTACTCATGCTCCAGATTTTCCAAGCAAAACCAATAAATTTCTTGTCTACATTTCAGACCCATCATGGTCCTCATTCAGTCACAGTTATGTAACCTACAAACCTGTTTGGTCAGGCCCAAAGCATCACACTCTTCTAGATGCTAAAACAACCTACACTGCCAGTTGCATACCAAAGGGCATTGTTAGATGCCTGGCTCCTTACAAAGATCCACCCTAGTTCCATCTTTGAGAAAACTGACAGCTTGATTTTGTTTGCAATCTTTTAAACTAGTTGCGGTTTCATATTTGGAGAACTCTTAAAATAAACTTAATTCCCTGGCACTGACTTTTTCTGCTTAATTTGTACAAGTGAAGAACATAAAATCCAGGGAAAAGACATATTGATTTTTGTTTCTCTGGTTTTTTTAGTTTTCCCCACCCAACTCTTATTAATCGAGAGCTGTCCTCCTCTTGAGACAGAAATAGAAAGAACTCTTAGTAATAAAACTTATAATTGACGTAAAGGGGGTTCACCTCTGTCCAAAGAAACAGGTAAAACAGGTGAATTGCATCATATGAAGTCACATGTAAGTCATTGCTGTAAAACAAAGTCTGAGATCTAGCCTTTTACAGTATTCCCATCAAAGACACACAAAAGGTACAATTACTGGATAAATATTACTGAATATTTCACCTTCATAAATTGTGTCACTGTGCTGACCAGAACTAGACTATCAGATGGGAGGTTTTTGTGCCAAAGATATACTCTAGGCTGACACCTCGTAAGAGAAGTTTTTCAGTAAAAGGTCTTCACTTCAGGGTTCTGGATGGGTACAGAAACATCAGAGAGCTGAAATTGTCACATGTTGCTACAGTTCAGCCAGCAGCTAGAGTAGCATTATGTTTTGAATAAGGCCAGTATTAAGCTTCTGACGCAAACTGTTAATTTCTTTGTCCAAAGTGCTTTCTGTAGGCTTATGATTGTTCTATTAGCACTATGAAATTTTCTGACTTCTTAACCACATTCTACTTTCCTAAATACTCCTCTCCCTTATCCTGGCAGCTCTGGCTGTTTCCTAAGTATTTAGCTCAAGTGTAAGCTAAAGCTGTTGCATGCTTGATGATTTTTGTTGGCCCCTTCCAACTCATATGGATATTCTATTTATATATGATTCTATGATTCTGTGAAAGGCTTGTGTCTGACCATCCAAGCAGCACTTAAAGGGGAAGATAATTTACTGTATAAAGATATTTTAAAACTTTTGAAACCTGTTGGGATAGAAATTCTTTCTAAGTGCTGGCAATTTAAAGCCAAACACATTCCATCTGAAAACATGAATGTTAATTCTGAGGGTGGGAAGCTACTAGAGCAATACCTTAGGGGCACGGTGGTTCTGCTTCACTTGAAGTCCTTGAATCAGTCCTAGAGGCCTTTTCTAAACATATGTCCTAGTTCAATGAAAAATTATGTTCCTTGCAGCAGGAACAACTAGGCAAATCTCCACAGATTACACTATACAAAAGAGCCAAACTATGCAGTCTTGATGACTTTACATAGCCTTCAGAAATTCAGTAATCTGTAAAATATTCACTCACTTGTGGTCAGGTATTGACCTACAGTAGGTTTGGCTTTTTCTTTCAGCTCCTCCTATTTTACCTTAATTCCTTTAATATTGAATTTCTACAAGAAAATACTTTTTCTTTCCCACCTCTTTTAATCTTGTTGTTTTTCTGATTTTATTTATCAACCTGTAATTCTGACAATTCTGAAACAGAATTTATACAAAAAAAGGCTGAGGCTGCAGAAAAGATTGTTCTTTTACACATAAGAGTTCTCCAACTGTTCTTTCAATTCTTTGATATGACACTGGCAGGGAATGCAGAGCAAGGAGAGTGTAGTGTGTAAATTTATCTTTATTACAGGTTTGTGTGGATCTTTTTTGCTGGATGGAAGTTAGTCTTATCAAGCTCAATAGCAATGCAATATGCCACTTAGCACTAGCAATGGCTGGAGTTTGCACATTACTGTAGCAGATTGCTTTTTAGGTGGGCAACCCAGCTAGGGTTCAGTGGGCCTGGGCCTCCTTTTGGCCTAGGCCCAAGGACAGGCCTGAGTGGAGGCCTGCACCTGTGGTACAGTTAGAAATTATGTTAAGGTATGCAGGGAAGATAGCAAGTTAATTAGGAAGTAATTGGTATAGCTGTTGGTCTGGACACTTTTGCTACCTTAAGGGTGAAAAGTAAACAATGTTTATTTGCATTCTTGTGTGCTTCATGCCAATGGGGAAAATGCTTGCTTTGTAAACAATATTGTACTGTATATAAGCTGCCTTTTTGCAATTAATAAAGGAGAACGTATGATAACCACATTGGTGTGATTACATTACTCGGTAATTTTGGGGCACTTCCCCTTTCTCATTACCAACAAGAATCTTGATTTTCCATGCAGTGGACCAGCTCACACCAGCATCAAACAGACACGACTGGTTAAAATCCAACAGTTTCAGAGCATAAAATACAGGTTTGGTGGTTTTTTCTCTGTTTTGTACCCTTATGTGTTAAAAACTTATTAAAATCAATACATGATAACACTAAAGAATAAAATTATTTCTGTTTTGTGATTGAAGGTGTGGTTCCACAGAAATTAAGGCCAGTTAAATCTTGGGCTGCTGTAGTTTCTCATTTTGTCCTCTTACAGCTGAATGATTTCCCATAGTCCCTCCTTAGATAATAACATTAATGCTGTCATTAATGATGGGCGAAATCGAAAGATTTATCTGACTGCGTGCAATTTGGTGTTTTAGTAAGATTAAAACCCATTCATTTAATTTCCCTGAATGAGCGTATGACACAGACATGCAATTATCAACATAGATGCAGATGGCCAGTGAAAAATCACATGGCTCAGGCTGCCCAGACTTGACTTGGCAGTCCTCCCTTTGCTCAGTAGTGCATTTAAAGTAAAGCAACATGTTCTGTGTCCAAAGTTTAATTCTGTTTGAATTAGGCAGTGTCATTAGAAAACCAGCATAAGAAAAATACAGATAATTACATAATTACAATTTGGAGTAGAATTGAGGTGTTTAATACAGAAAATAAAGTTGGGCTGCTCCACAGTACACAGGATTTGGTTACTGTTTTCATACAGAATGAGTTCATAGATAAAGATGAGGAGAAATTATTTTTACCTGTTGTTCGTGCCAAATAAATTTAATTTTTTCTTAGAGTCATCACATTCTCAGAAAGAGGAAAGTGCAAGTCAGACAACCTGAGAAACAGCTTAAAATGTCACTGAACTGTACTACAGACTTGTGTAATTGCTTTTGAAGTTACATAGTGGAGGAAGAGGAAAATGAAATTATACCTGTGTGCACGGCAGCATTAGGTGCTAGAGTTAGATAAGCAAGCACTTGTTCAGAAACCTCTCAGATGCTCTGTAGAGATCTTGCCTGTTTTATGGGAGAGTGTGGCCCAACTGCTAGTTTTGAGAGCAGCCTTGATGGATGTCAACAGGACCCAATCCATAGGGAAGTGTGTTGCCTTCCTGGGACCAAAGTAAGAAACATCCAAAAAAACTTCCAATGCTGGTAAGGCCAACTGCTTATCACTTGCTGCTGGCTTTCCAGTTGAGTATGAGAGGCATCCCAAAAAGGCAGCTGTGGACAGTCAAGAGCAACCTCAGGGCCTTGGGATGACTGGTCAAGGGATCTGGAGCATAAACTGTCTTCTGTCCTGGCAGTTGCAGGGAACGATGAGGCAAAAGCCAGAAAAATCACACAGAGGAACACATGGCTTCACGGATGGACGGACGGACGGACGGACGGACGGACGGAAGGAAGGAAGGAAGGAAGGAAGGAAGGAAGGAAGGAAGGAAG
>VZUI01048396.1:0-103489 GCA_013401135.1 Cettia cetti | reverse complement strand
CCCAGCGCTGCGCGGTGAGTCCGTGCGTGTGGAGGGCCGCCGACTCCCCTCAGCCGCCGCCCACCGCGGGTTGTGCCGGGGCGGGGAGGGCACGCGCTGAGCCCCCGGTGCCGCGGCCTGGGCCCCGCGGTGCTCCGCTCCCCCCGCTGCGCTCCGCAGGACTCGCCTCGGCGCCCGCCCCGAGTCCTGCCGGGCCCTGGCCTGCCCGGGGCGCTGGGGGTGGAGGGGATGCGGGCTCTGCCGGTGGTGGTGGGCGGGGGGTGGTTGAAATAAGCTCTGGGCTCTAGAGGCGTCATCTGCTCGGCGAGATTCCCGGCTCACGTACAGGGAGCACCGGGCGGGGGTTGCTTTCCCCTCTGCCCTGCGACTGGAGAGTGCTGGCCGGTCGTGGTTCTTGGGGCTTATCTTTTGTATTCCCCGAAGAGTTCTATAACTTAAAGCCGCTTCTAAAGGTTAAAAGGCTGGGAGTACCCTATAGGCAGAATAACATCCCTGCCGCACTGTCTCCGAACACCTTTGGGGTTATGCTTCAAACGTGAGTTTCTATGATGGAGAAGGACGTTTTCTCTCGGCCTCTTCCTCCTCTTCTGAACTTCCTGCTTGAGAACCAGTGCTGGTTTTATGGGATAAGGTTTGACTTGCCAATATAGTTTCAAATAATCTGTAGAAGACAAGGATGCAGCCTTGTTAACTCCCACAACATCTGACTCAGACACCTCTTTTATAACCTACAGTGAAAACTATTCTGTAGCACAGTTAGTAACTGCAAGAGCAATTCACAGATACAGTGCTTAGGGAAGTTAATTCTTTGTTTCAAAAATTATTAAATGCCTGGAGTCAAGGGACAAAATCTGAAGTCTTCAAACACGGTGTTGTTTGTAATCCATTTCTGTGCAAACTTTGGATATTGAGAATTTGTGCCACAAAAAGACCTTTCAGCTGTTGCCATCTCTTATTGGGTTGATTGTCATGCAGTATTTTGAGTATTTCATAACACCAGCTAGCCTTGTAACATTTAAAACAGTTTTAGACAGTTTAAAATAAGAAAAAAGAGACCTGGCAGAAAATAAATTCTGGCAGAGGTGAAGTCTTCTGTT
This sequence comes from Cettia cetti, assembly GCA_013401135.1. Classification (NCBI taxonomy): domain Eukaryota; kingdom Metazoa; phylum Chordata; class Aves; order Passeriformes; family Sylviidae; genus Cettia; species Cettia cetti. The sequence continues at coordinate 102,392 of VZUI01048396.1, read as the reverse complement.
ACCTGATAAAATGTTTTGATCTGATAAGTGTTATCTGTGCTTTGTGCTGTAGCTTAGTTTTGTAAGTGATATCTTGGGTTGTCTGGTGCTGAAAGAAGTTGAACCACTTTAAGCTTGTAGATCAGGGGGATCATTTGTGATCCTGAATGTTCTGGGGTTGATAATGCAATTTATATTTTACTTTGTTTCTTTATTATGTTATACTTCCTTATTTGGCTAATTTGAATTAGTGTTCTGCCCTTATAATTTTTACTTTCTATTCTTTTGTCTAGAGCCTAACACTTGCATTTCTGCATGTCTTCCAGATGATGTATGCACACATTTTTCTTTTTACCACCCTCAGGAATGTTTTGTCCTAAAACAGTTGATGAAGTTTAGGATCTGATTCTTTCCAAAATCTCCCAGTGATTCTATCTTGCCTCTCTTTGGCTTTTCTAAACTGTTGTTCTATTCCTGCCTGTATCACTTTCCAGAAGAGCAGTAAAACAGTGAAAAGAGAACAATGAGAAAGCTCTCTTTTGTTTAACAACCGTGCTGTTTCTAAGAGTAATATAAAAAGCCCACCTTTGCCTGTGTGCTTTTTGAAATCTCTTGTGAAGTGAACATGAGAATTGTTTCCTGCTGGCCACAACAGGGAGGTTTGTATTTATAATTACTTCTATTCCATCCTGAGCTGCAGCACTACTGCTAATGAGCATTTACTGTTGGCTGCATCTGCTGCCTTTTATTCCTCTCACCTCTCCCATTATTTTTAAGAGCAAAGGAAGTCTTACCCCAGGTCACAGTAAGGTGAGAAACACTGATATTTTGAGAAGTCATAGTCATTTCTCTAGCAAGATCATCTGATAATTTTTTGTAATATGTAATCATTGTATTAATATATTGACTTATTCATACCAGTCTTACCCCATTTGCAGTCTGTGGACTGGGTTAACTGCAGTGACTTGTCCTGTTGCACACTGCTCTCTGGCTGAAGCAGATACAGCTGTGCTTTTATTTTCCTCCTCATGCAGTTGGTTTGTTCATATTTTAATAACAACATGGCTGAATGTGTCTAAGAATTTATTTAATAAGATTGTGAGTAGCAAATGCTTCCTTAAGAGACTTTAAGGGAATTATGCCTTGACTTTACCTTTCCTGACATTTACTGTGTGAGTATCTTGGTTTAATATTTTCAAAGCTTTTCCCTGTTTAGGATGTTACTTCAGTGCCTACACTTCAACTGCACTTTTGTCTAAAGTCAGGAAGGTTAAAGTTTTGTTCTACACTGCAGCTGCTGTTAACATTGTTACCTGGAAACATCACTCCTTTGTATGTTGACAATATATCTGATGGTGATAGTAATACTAATGCATGTTTAAAGAGTATTGCATGATGAATCTCTTTCATCTTGAATTCTGCTGGAAAATTTCCCGACATTGTGCTGTTACTAAGCTCAGGGAAATGCCAGTAGAGTTCTTGGAAATGCTGCATCAGTTTCTCTAACAAAGTTGTGTATTAACACCTTCAGTTAAAAAAGTAATTCTTGGCTGGTAATGCAGTACTTGGTAGCAATACTTGTGTGCCCCCAAAAAAGGAATATTTATAAGTTGAAATAGTTTCTTTCTTTAAATGTGTCTCAAGCCTGTAGTGTATACTTTAAGTTGTGCAATTTCGTGTTACATTCTTAGGTTTGGAACTTGGGGTTTTCAAGCCATGCTCCCTTGGCTGAAGGTGTTTGTCTTCACATGTGGTGGTGGTGTTAGAAACACCCTAAGGTTGCTGCCAGTAATATTTAAGAAACACTAGAAATAGATGAAGTTTACCATGAAAGATACAGGACAGGTAGACGAGCAGCATTGAGCAGCTTGCATTTTCCATTGCTTCATACACTGTCATTCATGTTGCCCTTTGATGGTGCTATATTGGCAGAAAATTATCAGTACCATCAGTTGACAAACCCCAAAAGGCCAGGTTGGAAAGGTGAGGAGATGGTAAACACAACACAGTAGAAGCAGCAAAGAGAAAATTCTTCTGGTGAAGGGAAGTAATCGTTGCTGTTTGATGAGTGTGCTGGTATGATGTGGAAGACTTACATCAGAAAGAAGGTTTTTCATCAGCTTTAGACTAAAATTAAATCTTTCATAATAACCAAAATGTAGTTATGATGATCCACTTTATGGATTTCATTATGTGTGTTGGTCGGAGCTTGGATCCAATACATTTACTTCCATCAGTCATGGTAGCACAGGGAGATTGTCCTGTTGGGATCTTTGTGACAGGTGACTGTTTTCAGCCTTGCTGACGTTTCAGTAATGCTATGTAGGAGGTCTAGAGAAACCCCAAAGCTCTGTCCATGTGGGGGCCCTGCTAAGCTGGTCTTTTTTTGATCAAGCTGAATCCTGTAAATACCTCCTTCCATTCTGCCACATTCCTCTGATAGAATCTCAGTTCTGGTGTTTGCCTCGAGCTTCATTATTCTCTCCAGGGAGCTGAAGGTTGGGCAAACATGGAGCTCATGGAATATAAGCACGTTATTTGCTGAACTACATTTATGTAAGGCAAGTTTTTCTCTGATATGAGAAATTACTGTTGCCATCTGCTGCTTTTGCATGCAGCAGGGCTCTTTCTGGGCCACAACCACAGAGCCTGAATTAGCAAATGCGTGGGTTCACCAGTGTTTTTCAGATCTCTTCTGTCTTGAATTGTCATTGACAAGTGCCAGCTCTCTGTTAGCTCTTCAAGGTGGGTTTTAACTTATAGACTTACTTGTGTTTTGGTGGTTTTTTCTGATTATTTAGCTTCTCTGCCATCAAGTGTAGTTGGAGTTACAGTAAATCATTCCTGTTGAAACCTGAGAGCAGGATTTAAGCCTTTTCAGTGGTTTCAGTGTGTATATATGACTTGCCAGGTTTGATTTAATGTGCTCTGTGAGCCTGTAAGAGATACAAACTTGCTGATTGTCACACTGAATTGCAAGGATTTTTTAACATGATCTGCTGCTCAAAGCACTGTAATTTAGGATGGTTGCATCTTTACTTAGAGTCCGCCCAAACTTTTGTTTGTGTCATATTATTTGAGGACACTTTCTGATAAGCGTTTCCATTCCAAAAACCCAATCGCACTCTCTGCTTTGTCTAGCTTGTATTTAAATGGACGTGAGCTTTATGAATGGCAGAACCCAAACCATCGGTAAGGGCATCTCCAGACAGGTCTTTCCCAGGGCAGCCGGTGGGGAGTGGAGCGCATCCCCTCGCCTACCGCGAGCTGTGCCAGTCGCGCGGTGCCGAGCCCGGGGCTCTCCTCCCGGGCCTCGGGGGGCCGGCTGGCCCCGTCCTCCCCCCGTTCCATCGCTGTAATTACCGCTGCGAAGAGCAGGAGAGATTCCCGGGAGAGGCGGGAGCGGGGAGGGCCCGCCCGCCAGGGCTCCGCCGCGGGCAGCGGGACGCTGCGAGCCCCGGGGCGAGGACCGGCAGTGGCTCCCGGCGGCGGTGCCGCTCCCGCCCCCGGGAGCCGCCGGGGCGGTCATTGGCCGCGGGACACGTCACTCGGGCGAGCCGGGCCCGGGCGAGCGGCGGCGGGAGGAAACGGCGGCCGCGCTGCGCCGGGCGGAGGGAGCGGCGCTGGGCGCGGCCCCGGCCATCGATCCGTGCCACTTCCCCTAATGGCCCGTCTCTTCCTCCTCCTCCCCCTCCCCTAGGGCGGATCGTCCCCCGGCCTCCCTGTATGTGAGAGTCGGGGCCGGCGCCTCGCACGGAGCCGGGAGCTGCCGCCGCGGGAGGAGCGGAGGCTTCGGGGAGCGCTTCCTGCCCACCGCCCGCACCGCCGGGCGCGGCAGCCCCAGCATGGAAGCCATCGCCAAGTACGACTTCAAAGCCACCGCGGATGACGAGCTGAGCTTCAAACGGGGGGATATCCTTAAGGTAAGTGGAGGGCTCGAGTCTGGAGTTCCTTCTTTACCCCTGGGCTCTTCAGTTTCTCTCTGAGTCTCTACCTGTCTGTCTGACCTGACCCTCTTTTGGGTCCCCAGAGAATGCCAGAAGAACCTCCTTTTAATACGGAGCCTCAAAATCTTCTAATCCCAGTCACACCTCTCTGAGTGCAGGAGAGGCTGTTTTGTTTCAGTATTAAGCACGAATCCCAAAATCTCTCAGTTCACTCTTCTGAGACTGGAATATTTGAAAACTTAGTCGTAAACAGGGCAGCAAATAAGCAGAAGTACAACATAAAGGGGAATTCAGTGTAGAGATTATGAGAGGAAGGCCCATAAAGTAATCAAGATCAATTTGGTATCCTTTTCTTTGCCTCCTGCCAAGGATTCTAATATCAAAGAACAGTGTTGGATTGTTTCTCAGTAGATAATCTTTTAGCATCAGTCTGTCAAATATTGAAGCCGAGTTTTATCTTCAGTTCTGATGAACTGGAGTGATAAACTTGTGGCTGAATATATAATGGATCTGTGCAGATGTAAGTGAATGTTGGAGTGCATTAGAGGAATTTTGGTCTATAGTTCTTTCAATATATCAAGGGCTTTTTAGGCTTCATCTTGGCAATATTACAGGAATTTGAAAAACAGTTGAGTTTATACAATTGTAATAAAACTGGACACAGAGAACAAGCCCAAAATTTTATTTTGGAGTGGAGTAAAATAAAAAAATCCTTAGTGATTTGGCCTTGGTGAAGGGGAGCTCAGAGCTTTGTTGCTTCCAAGTAATAAGAGCCATATTGTAAAATGCTTTAATGGAATTAATTCATAGTCACTATTTCTCTGTAAAGGTGGGCTTTACCTTCCTAGTGTGATATATTTGATGTTAAGGTATTTTTAAGCTGATTTTTTTTCCTAAATGCTTGGAGTAGAAGCAGTTTTGAGAGGTGCTTTTCCTGCAGATGTAAGGCTGTAACTGTGTGTATGCTGACAAATCAAGTCCTGCAAACCTCAGTGGGATTACTCATCTGCTCAACATTTTTGCCAGGGAAGGGCTTGATTTTAACTGCTATTTTAAAAAAAGCTGGAAAAATAACCTTTATGTGTAAACCTAATACGTGTCTTTTATAGCTGATATTTCAACTGTGGCTTTGTTAAAAGTGTGAGGCAATAAACAGATAAAGGTTGCTAAAGCATATATTGCTTTGAGATTTTAACTTATAAAATGATTGCATCTGTGTATGTCCTACACATCCCTGCCCCTTAATTTGCCTAAAAACTCCTGTTAGACCTGTACACCTCAGTGCCACTGTATGTGTAAATTACCAGGATATTTCCTAGGGCTATTTTAAAATGTTTGAGACTGTCAGAATTTTGGAAACCTTTTGTGATAACCTTGCACTTTTTTTTTTTTTTTTTTTTTTTTTTTTTTTTTTTTTTTTTTTTTTTTTTAAACCTGATCTGTAGTTTTCTGTTTTGGGTTACAACTAGCTGCCCTCAACTTTTATAGTGCATTTGAAGAAGAGCATAGCTGAAATCAGCTTGTAGAAAATGCTGAACAGGAAGGAAAAATGAAGTACAATGAAATATAGTTTACTGTAAAGTGTATTCTCAGCTATTTTCACTTAGTTTTGGGTAGAAGTTTGCCTAAGTACAAGGAAAAATATAATAAAATTTTCATTTGTTTAAAAATATGTTCTTCTCTAAGAAGTAAAGGAAAAATACATTTTTTAGTGTTTTTAAAGTTTAGTATGTGTTAAAAGTCTTGCATCTGTGCACAGTGGCTGATAGTAAGATATTTTTGAGTCCTGTCTACTTGATGGAGTCCTGTCATCCCATGGATACAAATGTTGTCACAAATAGAAACGTATGTATGCTGTTACACTGCATTAATAGTTGTACTTTTCCTAGAATACAAAGAAGGATTTTCCTACTTTACCCAAAATCTAGGCTGAAGAAAGCATTTATGAACGGTTTCTTCAGTCTGTATTTCCTGTCTTTTCATATGAAAATGCTCACAAATTTTACATGTTTACCTCGTTGTATAAACTGAGCCATAGAAATGGTAAATTGCTCAAGGTTATCACTAAAGTCGGTGGAAGCATTAGGAGTTTCAGGAATCCAGCACATAGTTGAGCTGAATTTTGTGCAGTGTGGTGAGATTCACTGTGTAAAACTGGCAAATTTCTGACAAATAAATCCAAAGGAGTTAGAACTGTTCCAGTTTACCCAGACTGACAGACTTCTGTGGCATTTTGTTGCTTTGAAAAATCAGTTTCACTTCAAATGTGTTTGAGGTTGTAGAAATTCATTTCCACCCAAAACGCTAGATCTGTTTGTTAGAGCTCTGCTCATGACTGAGAAATCTTAGAGTATTCAAGTCATATGCTCTATGTGATGTCTCTCATTAACCAGGTCAATCCTCCAGTCCTCAAAGGAGTTGGGAAGAGGAATAAACTTGTAACATGTTGAATGCACCTGTACCCTGTGCTCTTCAGTGTCTCTTGCTGAGGGCCGTGTGTCACTTCACCTACAGTGAAGCCTTTAAACTGTGAGACACCTGTGGTGATGCACTCCAGAGAGCAACATCAGCCTGATGGCCATCTGAGGATGGCAGAGGATTGATTTATAGCAAAATGTGTCACACAAGGCAAGAACAAAATCTCTAACAGTTTAATTCCCAGTCCTTGGAAGTCCATGTTTCTCCCTATGGGGAGAGAAGGCAGAAATGCCCAGTCTGGCTGCTCTGACCTCAGCAGATAACTTGCCTATGATGTCATGTGCCATTACTGCTGCCTACCCACAGATTCAGGACCTGATTGAATAGCACTTGAACTGGAGCCATTAAGCTGGTTGTTAGTAATCTTGTGGCTGGTTTCCAAAAGTGAGTGAAGATAGTTGACCTTTGGCTTGCAATTGTAAAACAGCTGAGTGAAGAGGAAAAGTGCTTGGCCTTTTTTTTTTCTATTTTGTGGGCACTATTTGGTTAAAGCTGTTTCTTTGGTTTCTGGAACCCTGGCAGTACAGTGGTCCTCTACCCTTCTGTCCAGTGGTTCTGTAGCAGTGTGTGGTACTGCCTCTCAGGACATGTTCCCTGGCGACTTTCTCTAAACTTCACATACTCTAAATACTACTTGCTGAGCCTTTTCCAAAGAAAGGCAAGATTACTGCTTCCTTCTGTGTCTTCTGACAGTGCTGCTGCTCTCTAGCTTCGTGCTTTTCCTGTTGCTTCACAGGAACTTGTTGGTGACTGGGGTCCTACTGTGGGGGGTTAAAGTGGCCTGTCCTGTTACTTAAAAAAATAAGGAAGCTGAGGGATTCCTACTTGAAATCTTGAATTATGGTTTTTGCACTTTGAACAGTTGACAGTTGTCCTAATGCCTTTACAGTCTTCACCCTTTTTTTTTTTTTTTTCATATGTCTTGAAGTTGGGAGGAGTTAAATTCAGTCTCTGTATTTGTGACTCAGGTTTTATGTCCCCAAAACTATCGGCCTTCATACTTAGTGGCAGATACCCAAATCTAAAGCGTACTAATATTTGGTGATGGTTTGGCAGGAACCAGGGGGAGAAAAGAGAAGAAAAATCACCATTCTTTGTCATCTCATTGTAATTTTTTTTCTCTACTCCTCCTAAATCTAGTCAGAAGTGTGAAGTTTAAGCCACGGTGCTCTGAGAACTGTTTCTGTGGAGTTAATGCAGAGCACTAAACATATTAATTAATATCTTAAATGTTAGAATCTTTTTGGTTTTAAACTATAAACTGCTGCTCCATTTCCTCTTTCTCCTTCTGTCATGGGATTGGGACATAGTTGGATAGTGTTCTTTTGAAGAAATGAATAAGTTCCTGTTCCCAGTAGATGTCAGCATAATTAATTTAGGGGTGCTTAGAGATTGTTTTTATGACTCAAATTATTCAGGTGTTTTAAGCAGAAGGCTATCATCTTGAATTTTGAGGTTTTTGCTTTTGCATGATATACAAACCAGCTTCCTTCTGCGCTAAAAGAAGGATTTCCTCGATAGGATTTTGATCACTTCACAATTTTGTTCAGCAAAGTCAAGATTATTTTTCCCGTTTTGATCATACACTTGACAGTCACCAGAGGTTCTGTCCACGAGTGTTTGTCACCACACTTATTTTCTTTTTCAGCCCTTAAGAGGATTGAGTGTTTGCTAAGAGTTGATGCTGAGGTGGCATTTTCAGTTCCTGCATGAAAACCATTTTTCTGTGTCAGGATGGAGTGGAACAGTTTCAAATAGAGGCAAGAAGATGATAAATGAGGGGAGCACTGTCTCCCTTCTGCTCTTTCCCCTCACTATTCTGTGACCTCACCTGCATTGGCTGTTATGTTGTGATGTCTGACCTAGAGAACAGAAATTCATGGCTTGCTGAAGAGACATGCCAGTATTTTTCCCAGTTTGATTGAAACTGTCTCCACATTCATCCTTCCTCTCCCTTCTTTACACACTTCTCCATAATTTCCCATTTGTTGTAATGGGATGGACTCAGTGTGGTCTTGATAATTTTAATGTGTGAGAAGCAACTTTCTGAATTAATGATTCAACCGAATTGCAAGCACTCTGTGCTTTATAGTGAAATAGGTCAAATATTAGAATAGGTTGCCCAGAAAAGTTGTGGAATTCCCATCCTTGGAGACACCCAGACAAGTCCCTGAGCACTCTAATCTAATTAGACTTGCTTTGAGCAGGAGGGTGGATTGGGTGACTTCCAGAGGCCTTTCCAAGCTCCATTATTCTTTGACTTAGCTGTGAGTGGCAACTCTGCTGTGTGTGATGGTTGATTTGTAGAGGTGTGCTTAGGTCATGTTCCCTGGCTGGTGGCCTTGAATTAAAATAATAATTGCCATGAATATGTTACCAATATTGCAGTCTAAGATGGCAAAACTGTCAGAACATTACAGAGACATAAAACCAAGTACAACTATCTGAAATGTAGTTGATTAGGCAGCCTGGCAGTTGGAGATCTGTGTCACAAAGAGATGCTGCTTAAAGGGGCTGCATTCTTCTGATCTGCCAGTGTTCAAGGCCTGGTTTGAGTGCAAACTTCTGAAGTATTGTTCCTCTTTATGTGTGAAAGCAGTCTGAAGGTGGGTTACGTTCCATTAGACAACTTCTGTAGGCATCAGAGTGAAGTGTGTGGGAAGGAAATGCCTAATCTTAACAAAGTGTGTATTCTGTATTTGTACAAGAGCTTGGACCTGCTTAGACCAAGATCATGTTGCTGAAGGTATTTCTGTGCAGGAGACATAGGTATGGAGTATTCCAGTCTGAAGATGTAAAGTCATCTTTGCAAGCAAGAAGTAAACACATTCCACCTTAGATATGGCATTTTTGTTTTCATTTAGAAGGTTTTTGTGATGATTATTTAGACTTGTCCCTGAAAGTGGAGGGAGATGAGCTCTGTGAGGTACCCGAAGGCTGCAGGTGTTTTGAATGTTGACACTGACTATAGCTAGTGGTCAGCTCAGCTGATTTTGTGACACTACCTTATGGCCTGTGTTGCATTCTGTGATAACTGGGGAGGTGGTGCTAATTTGAAGCTCATCTGCCTTTGCCAGTTTAATGGAGGAGCTGTTACAGCCTCTCTGTAAGGTCCAGCTTGTGATATGCCAGGCGTGACATTAGCACAGGCATAGCAGCAAATCGCATTTTGGCTTGATAAATTATTTATCTGCTTTGTTCAACCTGCTTGTCAAACTGCAACCAACGTGATGTGCTTTTGTTTTTATTTACTGGCAACACAAAAATGCTGCCTCCCATCTTTGGTCAGGTGACAGTTCTGTTAACTATTGTGATTAGGGATTGTCTGAGAATTTCAGATCAATAGCATCTGTTATTCTTGGACATCCTGAGTGTTAATGAACTAGCTTTGATTTAATTTATTGTTTTAAATTAAAATGGTAAAAGCTTGATCACAGCTTGAGGGAAGAAAAGAAGGATTATGATTTTTAGTGGCATGTATTAAGGATTGGGAGTGTATTCATAGATTTCCAGTTTGTGTGCAGAGCCCTGATAATTGCTGGTGGAGGAATCCTGTTTGTAGTGATATTCAGACTTTTCTGATTTCTCTCTACAATAAGGATCCAACTAAGCAAGGGAAGATAAGAAATCCAGTTTTTCTGTGTAGAGCTCAGCCTAACAAGGAGTGAACTATATGACCCTTTGATAAAAATCCCTTGTCCTTTAAAATTGCTAGGGGCTACATACCATAAATCAAATACTAAAGCCTGAACTTCAGGAAAAAAAAAAAGTGCTGGACTAAACTCATCCTATTTTATGAAAATTTAAGAAAATTAGGCATTACTTAGGCCTAACAACACTGGAGCAAGTAAATCTTGTAATCTCAAATTAAGCAAAAAGGGGCTTTAATTCACCAAACTTAATTTTACAGTAGAAATTTAAACTGGAAGACCTACTAAAGATAATGGATGGTTGGACATTTTCACAATTGCTGTGCGACTAAAGTGTTGTGTATAAGCTATTATAATGAAGATGGCAGATTTCCATACTTGTTCTTTATCCCTGAATTACAACCTTTGCTAAATTTTTAATAATTCTATTTATGTGCATTTTAAAAGGCTTGAAGAAGCAAAGGTAATTTTAGAACCATAACAACAACTTTAAAAATCCAACCAACACACCTACACACACGGCCCCCAGCTCCCCCAGAAAAGCACATTTAAAGCCATTCACATAAACAAAGGATTTGACAGTAGACAGGACCTAGTGGAGATGACTTTTGAGTTTTTCCTGTGTCTCTGTGGCATCATCTTCCTTCTGGTGTTGAATTAGAGAATGCTCTTTCCAGGTGTGTCAGCAGAGGGTTGTTGCAGCAGTGAGTCCTGAGGTGTCTGTCAGGTCTGTGGATTTGTCTGCGCTCTGTGGTCAAGAGAAAGGACTGGATCTTCTTTCGCTCCAGCCAAGCTGACCTCGAGGTGGCTGGAGCAGTGATAACCCCACTGTGGGATTCAGTGTGAGTTACAAAACTCACACAGGAGTCTGGATGAATACTTTGCTGTGTTCGTTAATGTCTGAGCAGCTACTCTTAACCCAGTGTAGCAGAGGATAAGCCTATTTCCCTTCTGCCCCCTGCCCTTACTTTTTTCAGTGCTGGTGACATGGGTCCTAGCCAGGGAGATGAATCTGTGATTTTGGAATAGAGTATTTATATAGGAAGGTGGCCAAGGGAATGCATTTGTTCTTTCTCTGGTGCCCAGTCTTACGCCTTAGAAATGGAGCATTTGTGTAGTTATCTGTCTCACTGGGGCACTAGTGAAAAAAGGCACTAGGTCCAAGGGGTTTATGTTTTACTTGCTTCATTTAGCATTTTGCTAGGAAAGCTGCCTTTGATCTCTATCATATCCAGTTTTCTCTGAAAACTGTGTTAGATTTTAAATGCAGATGAGTGGGTGACTTGTGTGTGTTCTGCATTTCAAGGCAGATCAGGAGACTGATACTGCAGCAGTTTGATACACGAGTTCTTATCTGCAGCTTTATCCCCCAGCTGTTCTCGCTCTTTCATTTCCTTTGCTGGTCCTGCAGTGGCAGTTAAGTTACCTCCCAGGCTGGGCAAGCACCAGTGACTGGAATAATTAATATATACTTGGAAATAAATAAGGGTTTTGGATGCTTTGGCCCTTGAGAGGGAAAATAGGATAAGAGAATACTTTCTATGACTTTGGCAGTGGGTTGGATTTGTTTTCATTTTCTACATTGGGAAATGCTGGATGGAGTTGTTTCTTTCCCTCAAATAGGCAAATCTTTTTAGACAGACAAGCAGCATTGTCCATTTCAATCTGTCAAGCCTCGGGCTTGTCCTTGTTTGTCACTTTGAGGCTCCTGCCCTGTTGCTGAGTATTTAAAGCACTGTGTGAGTGGCACATGCCTTCAGCTTTGAAGACATCTTGTAACACCTCCTAGGAGTAGGTGTTCAAATGGAACAGAAAACGTTGTGAAGCAGAATGTCTGTGGTGGAGCCTGAACTTGTTCCCATGGCTTGTATGCATGATTGGTGCCACCATCTGACAACTCAAGTGAGAATTGGTTTAATAAACTTAAGAATGTGTTTTTTCATGATGACATGTGCTAAGCGCACGGGGTTGTACAGCTGAGCTCTAATGGAGCAAAAAGTGAACTGATAGTCTCCAAAACTGCTCATGAAAATTATTTTTAGGGTATTTATTATATTCCTGAATCCCAGATGCTACTCTACAATACTTCCTGATTAGTTACTAGTTGCGTCTTAAATTTGCATTTTAAATGGTTGTGTTCATACTTTTCCTCTGCCTGTATATCTCTTTAAGTAAAGAATGGTGTTTTTCTATAGATACTGACTAAAAGCACATTTTAAAATGTTTGAAATGTCTCAAAGAGCTTAAAAGGCTTTTTGTCCCCTTCAGGAATGACTGCTCACTTGAATTTCTCTACCTGATCATGGATTCTTTTGTCTCCAGCTGTTTGAGGTTGTGAAAACCAAATAGTCCTGGTATTGGGGACTCATGAAATCAGTTGGGTTTTGACCCTGTGGTGGAAGATCAGAACAGTGGCTGGAATAAGGCAAAATCTAGGAACAGCTATTTCTGTCTAGGAAGCAGATTGTAAGCCTCTGTAGAGTAATTAATTTAGAATGGTGATGTTCAAATGTTACTGCACTTTATAAATATAAGAAGAGAGGACTCAACAGAGTAGTACTATTCTGTTTGTACCTGCTGGGTTTACTGGTTTGCCTGAGTTCGTGTCAGTCTGCACGCCCTGTTGGGAGCTGCCTGTTGGCTCCACTGCAGCTGGACCTCATGCAGAGAGAGCAGAAAGATTTTTTTTTTTTTTTTAGCTGAACTGTAATTATACTGTTAGTCTCTAAAACCTCTTATTTAAATAATTTGTCTCTGGAATTCATGCTTTCTCCATGGAGCCAACCTACTTCTTGCTCTAACTTGTACTAAAACTCTACAGGTTTATGGGGGGGTGGGGAAGTGCTGCTGTTATGCAAAATTGTTTCCCTTGGGAGGAAAGGGGGGAATTCTTCATGAGTTATGTATGAGCCAGCAGGTTCCACTAATCATAGCAGCTCTGCTAGTGCTGAAGACTTGTAGTATGAGCTAGTCAGCTCTCTAATTTGAGAAATTTGCACAAAATTTTAAATTCTTGCAACTCTTGCTGAGCTTGAGTAGGTTTTGCCATTGTAAGTCCTGATGTATGGTCAGATTTTGAGTATTCTTTTGTTACCTACACTTCTTTAGCATTAATATGAAAATACTTTAACCATTTGATGTGGTTTTTGCTTACTGCTTTTACAATAGATTATGGTCTGCTTGGAAAGAGCTATGCTTAGATTGCTGGTCTAAGTGGATTCATTTTAGAGTAAGTAGGATTTTAAGCTGCAGAAGTACCTTTTGTGTACCTTTTGTGAATACCTCTGGAAAATCTCCTGCTTTTGCTCGAGAGGTATTTCCCTGAGCTCCTGTGCAGTTCAGGTCTTGTTCTCTAATCGTTACTACTTCTGAGGGCACAACTAATCAAGGAAATTCTTGGGAGGGGGGAATGAAACAAGGGCTCAAAGTGCATCCTACGGTTGCAGAAGAAGAACCAACTGCAAGGAGGAAGATGAGAAAGGGGCAGCCAAGGACAGTGAACACTTTTAAAGATGAAATTTGGCATTTAAAATGTTCTTTGTCCCAACCTTGCCTTTGAACAAGGCCTTTAAATTCTGGTGACATGAACATCAGCTTGACAAATTTGCCTTGCCCAGGCTGTATTAGGGAAACCTGTTGTGCATATAGTTCACAGCTAAATTTTGTTTCTGTAATGTTCTATATGTCCTCAAAGACTACTTGGATAAGCTTTTATCCCTAATCCTCAAAGTGTTCAAGCATGGGCTGGCAGTTCAGATCCCAGCTGACCACTGAAATGGAAGAAGCAGAAGTTCTGCTTCCTCCTTGGCCTTCACTTCTGTCCCTATTTCTTAAAATACATTTTGCACCAACGCCTCTGCCCTACCTCTCATGAAACTATAGTTTGTCAAAAGCTGTGTGGATTTGTCTGTTTTGACTGTTTGTGCCAGGGTGTTTAAACTTTCTTCAAGCATCAAGCTGTCTTGACATTTCCTTACACTTCACTAAGAAGAGGTACATTCCTCGTTTTTCTTCCCTGAAAATTGCCTGTAAGGTTGTCACTTGCTCTCTGCCAGGATGGGCAGCTGTAGACTCTTGTGACTCTCCCTAAAATCATTGAATTGCCTAGGTTGGAAAAGACCCCTAAGATCATTACGTCCAACCTTCCTACCTAGAAAAATTCAACAACTGAATTGTTGAAACCAACAACTTTCTCTGCAGGATCACAAAAAATAAAGATAACCAAAGTGATTATAGTTGACCTACATTTCCTGATTTCCACCCTTCCCATTACAGCTTGTTGTGTCTGGAAATCTTGCTAGCTGTTACCTTTGCTCTCTTTAGGTAATGTAAAAAGGAAGAGCTTAAGTAAAAAGGCTTCCAGCATTTCTCTAAACTTGGTTGAGCTTTCTTTCCTTTGAAAAGTTTGTGTTTCTGTCCACCTGTCTCTGTTTGGGTTACAAACACCTGCATGATGTCGCAGTAAGATTAGAGGCACTGTTGATTCTATTTGCATGATGAGTAATAAATTCCCCCTAAAGTTTGTTTATTGAGAAGAAAACATTATTTCTAACTTTTCAAAAAGGCTGAAATTATTAAACACAGGGCAATATGTTGATAAAGGAGCTGCTCTGCAGGCTGGTCAGCTACTGAAAATGATCTGTAGGTGACTCAGGTGTGCTGCAGGTTGAAATTCTGTGGAAGTGGCTGAACTACCCCCCAGGGGTATTTTGCTGAGCCCTTTGGGGCTCCCTAGTTTAAAGTCCTCACAAAGAAAATACTATTATGCAGTCTTCTAAATTTGCTTTGACTCTAACTAGATGTAGCTGTTCTTGGTCAGAATTGCAGTCAAAACTGAGAAGTCTGGCCATACCTAATCAAAATCTTCTAAAAACACCGGTTATCCCTCACTCGTGGTTCCCAAAACTCCCAGTTTGCTAACTGGGAGGGAGGGGACATCATCCAGATGGGTGGAAACTAACTCTCATGTCCTAGTGGCAGGGATCAAGTAACACTTCTGGGGTGTACTTGGGTTTGCCAAGGTTTTTCAGCCCCCACAGACAGATTTGAGCTGCCCTTTCACATGGCCCTTGTACTGTGCTGCCAGCTACCTGTATTAGTCAGCTTTCTCCCACTCACTGCTGGTTCCCACAGATAATACTCAGTTTATTGTACCTTTATAATGGCTTATGTATTAGGCTTTAAACTTCCTTCAGTGGAAGTAAATTCTACTCTTCACAGTGCTCTGGGAGCAGTTCCTGTCTGAAGTGAATTACCCAATTTTCACAATTAAAAGAAATAGAAAACTTTTTATACATAAATTTTTCCTTTATAGTCTGAATATTTGTCATTCTAGACTGGGCTAGATGTATCCCTCCAGCGCTGTGTTGGTCAGATGCTTAGCCCTGGACATCATCCTCCCCTTTATGTAAGGTGTTGGCTTCCTTCAGTCAGGCTGCAGTGACTCACTCAGCTGGAGGCTGTGTCTGGGTATTGGTGGCCACACCTTCCTTCCATCTTTCCAAACCCATTTTGAATCCATCTGTATATTACAGCATGAAAGTGTCATAATGTAAATATGTACTGTGTGGAATAAAGTCACTTGCTTCATTTGAAACATGTTACTTAGGAGTTGTACTGATTTTCCTCTTCTCTCCCCCTCCCCTTGCAAGAGACAATAGGAAAACATCTCCCCTGTATTTCTCATGGGGAGAATTGATTTGCAAATGGCTTCTTGTCTTTGTTGCTTTTTTTTCTGAGAAGAAAATGGGGTGAGTCTGATCTCTTATAGTTCAAAACCTATTCCATACTTTGTTTTATCTTGGTTTTTTTTTTTTTTAACAACTCTTTTAGTTCATTTTAACCTATCTCAAAAAATGCTACATACGAGTACTCAGAGTATGGAGGGGCTCACACAAATTTAGTGTCAAAATATTTGTTTCATTCTTAAGAAAAACAGGTAATGTTTCTAATTTATTTTCAGATTGCTACCCCTTTGATTGTGTTGCAATTGCTGAGGACTAAGAGTTTAAAATCCTTAGCTTCATGCATTTACAGTTCTTTGGGTTTTTTGGTTGTGTGTTTCCTCACGTGTTATTTTGCATTTTGTATTTAATCTGACATTTATCACCTGGCATTTTTGTATTAAAAGTTATCAGTATAACTGATGAATTTTAGGGTTTGAGTACATTTCATTACTCTCTTGATGAACTTTGCCACTTCACCCCTCTGTTACTTTCTTGGTTGGCTCCCGAAGCTGTAGCCAGTCCCCTGATCCTGTGGCACAGCCTCCCTCTGCTGCAGATATTGACCCTTTGGTTTCATTTTTAACCACCAAGGGTCGAGTTCTTGTGTTGTTAATGAGCACATTTGTGGGGACAAGTATATCCAAAAGTTGTTTGGTTTCTAAATGAAGCAGCTCAAATAAACCCTAGGAAAGCCTTGTCACTATTTCCCGTTTATCACGAGTGATTCATCTGCCCTCTATATGGAGTTATATTTTTGTTCTCTCCTGCCACTGATTAAGTTGAGGTCTGAGGTGAAGATTGCTTTTTGCTTTTATAGCTTTGCCAGAAGAGCCCAGCCTCCAAACAGCACCTGAGTCAACTGAATTGGATATTCCCTGTACTTCCAGGGAGGTTTTATGGCTGTGGACTGGCAATATTGCCACAAAGCAGCTGGGACCAACCAGCATCTGTCATCTCATTATATGTGTTTTAAAATCTTTAGATAAGGCCTGGTCCTGGTTGGTGAGTACATTCCTGAGGTTGGCTTCCACATATTAAGGTCTTCCCAGAACTCCACTGTTAGGAATCTTTTTGGATGCATCCTCAGTAATGCATGGTCGGAAAATCCCATTTTGTTGTGTAGGAATGATTGACCCCTTGTCAGGGCCCTGGGGGGAGGTTTTTGTGGCCAAGGCATTGATCTCCTGATTGGAATCTCCCAGTAAGAGAGAGTTTTAATGCCTTAGCTTTTATTGCAACTTACAGTGGAGATACTGTGCTATAATGTGCTTGGAAGCTTAAAATTAGTCTGTGCTCAAATAATACACCCTCGGGTGTCAGTGACCTGCATTGTGATATCCCTTCCAGGTTATTGCAAAGGAGCCATAACGAGTTTTATGCTTTTTCTAATTTGTTCTTGACCTGAAACAATTCTTCTAATTTGAGACACTAATTAGGAGATGGTTTTAGTTATCTCTGATCTTTTCCATAAAGAATTTTGTGCCTCAGCTGTCTTGACTTTAAGATTTTGGAGCAAGTTACTGCTTTTGGCATTTCATATCTGCATTTCTGCATTATTCATATAAGGAGACTCTTGGATTTTTTTTTGGTTTTGCCCACAAGCCAAGAGAGCAGCAATAGACTTTCATCATAGATATAACTGGTGTTTCTAATAGTATATTAATAAAAAGGGAAGCATTTATAACTTTCATATTTTCTGTTCCTCTGAGATAACGTAAGTAGTGTCTTTTTAAATTTAGAAAAAATTATTCCTACATAAGGATACTGGTTTTCTTCCTGACCCTGAGTAACTCTGGACAACTATTTCTTAGCCCTGTCCATGGGATAGTGAGCTATAGGAGACTAGTTAGTGAAGCCTCAGTCTGTTAATGATACAAAGTTCTACTCTAACTTTGTGTGAGTAAATGGCATTTAAATGCTTTACTTTCCTTTTATGGAGAGAACTGGACATGAACAAATGCTGTTTTATTAGTTCTGAAGTGAAAGAGGAACTTCATTACACAAGGGGATTTTTTTTTAAGCATCAATCCGATGTGCAGATGTTGCCCCATCTTTTTTTTATTATTCTTCTCGTTTTCCCCTCTCCCTTCCCTTCCAGTGTGTAATTCAGCAGTTTACTTTCAGTAAACCCCCACAACTGTGATTTTGTACTTTTTCTGAGGTCGAATAAATTTTGCTTTGGAGTTCTTGATCCTTGTACTTTCCCAGTTGAAGTCAGTAGGAACAGAATTTTGGCATGAGTGGATGTCACAGACCATCAGCACTATGGCACACTGTGTCATCTTTCCTCCTCCTTTCCAAAAGAGGAGATTATTGGTGTCTTTCCACTTTTTGCCATTCACAGTGACTTTTGTTGCTTCTTTTTGGGCTTAGACAAAGGCCATTTAGTTCTGATAGCTTTTGTTGTTTTAAAGGAATGATCCTTATCCTTTACCCTCTGATTCCATGTCTGTGATTCAGATGGCCTTCTCTCCAGCTCCTCTCTCCATCAGCAGTTATCAAAGCATGTTCTTTTTTCAGTCTCCCTGAGGAGTATGTGTTTTTACAGGCTCTGGTTGGAGGGTGTTTTTCTTTTCCCTTTGAAAAGAAGGCTAAGCCTTCCTGTTTGGCTAGAAATTGTTGAGCTTTTTATGGTTAAATTGAGGCAACTGTGACTCCAGAATTTGTTATTCCAGACTTATGAGTACAAAATTGTGGGTGTTTCATTCTGTATCCTATTGGTTCTTCACTAATTGAACCTTTAATGATGAGTTTGGAGAAGAAAGAGAAATAGATTAATGTTGGAATGAATGAAAACTTTTTGACTCAAGCCTGTTGTGACCCAAAAATAGGCTAAACTTAAATGTCATTAAATGATTTCTGGGATATAATAGTTCATTATCCTGTAGCAGCCTGAAAACAATCATCTGTTTCTTTTGAAAGTTATCGTGGATTGTAGATCAACATGAGATGCTGGTGCACCAACCCTACTCTGTTTTTAGAGAATTTGGTGTTTGCCCTATTGAGGTTTGCATATGCTAAAGGCACCAATCACTGGGAAAGCACTGAGGAAACTTTGTGCTGGAGAGGCTGGAATATTGACACTTGTGTAAAAGATGGGATTGATGGTGGATAAGTGGATTGCCTAAGTCTTCCTTATAGAATTACTTAAGATACAATGTTGAGAATATTGCCATACAAGTTGTATGCCTCATGATCAAAGACCTATGGAAACCTGGAAAAGAAATGAAGGATTTAAAACTGAAACCAGTTGTTTGGCAAACTGTAGATTTGGAAAGATCACTGAGCATAACCAGTTGGTGCAGTTTGGTTCTATTGGCTTTTAAAACTGTT
The DNA here is from genome assembly GCA_013401135.1 of Cettia cetti. NCBI lineage: Eukaryota > Metazoa > Chordata > Aves > Passeriformes > Sylviidae > Cettia > Cettia cetti. Next base: position 83,279 of record VZUI01048396.1, on the reverse strand, counting down.
AAAACAATCGCTCAGAACAACCTATGAAGCAAAGTTGTGATTAAATATATTTTCAGAAAGGTTATTTAACTGCAAAATCCACTGAAATCCATTTTTCCTGTATGGCTTTTTAATATATATTATATTTAATGTTTGCCTTGGTGACTGTTTTTTTTGACATTAGTTTTGCTTCTTGCAGGACCAGAAATTTGAATTCAATGTTAATCATGACTTTGGTGAAAAAAGATCTTTCAGTATGTATTTTTAATTGAAATCTTTTTCTCTTAGTAGAATATGGCCAGGTGGAAATGACCAGAGTTGCATCTCTTAAACTCCAGAAGTGGCTTAACAGCATGTAAGAATGGACTGTTTGAACTGTGTTTGAACTTTGGGTTATTAGTGTAACGCTAGCATAGTCCTGGTTGGGTTTTTGTTGTTGTTTTTAAACCAACCAGGTTGGGTTTTTTGTTGGGTGTCTTCTGAAATGTGACTGATGACCTGCACCCATCCATTGAAACATGGGTGCAAGGAACCAGTAATGTGCACTCTCAAGCCTTTAAAAGTAAGTCCCCTAAAAATCTTTTTGCATTAAATGGCATCTTTATTATCCTTTCTTCCCCATTCAGTGTTACATGAGCAGGGAAATCACTGGTGTTCATATAATGTTGTACAGTAAGGCTTCATCTCTTTTCTCTTTTCTCCTTTCTCATTTGGTTCTGTTTGGTGAGATTGGAGATATCCTGTGAAGTATTTGTGAGTTTAGTGTTCTAGAGCCAGTGGTGCAAACTTCCTCCAGTGTGGTCTGATCTGTCACACTCAGGTTTGCAGGGTCTTGGAGTGCTTTGCATTATGCAAGTGGGACAGGAACAAGTCAGATGATGTTCAACATTCAGATCAGAAACCATTTGCAAGTGTCTTCCTCTTGTGTCTGTGTCCCACTAGCAGCAAGGAAGTGGGAACAGCTTTGCAGTTACAGGAAAACAAGGAAAGTTCCCTTTTCTATTAAATATTCTCACTCTGAAGATAAGCCAGATTAAATGCCTGTCCCCTTCCTCTTCAATTCAAGATGTTGCTAGACATAAGTCAGTAAAAACATTTAATAAACTTAATCAAAAATGCTCTGATTAGTACCGTCCCTCTGCAGGTGGCAAATCTCTGATAAGTATCATTGCAGTTCCTCAGTGGTAAATTAGTGGTTTAAATGCCTTGAACAGCAGTTTTTATATTGTAGAAAACTGAGCTCTTATATCACACTGGACCAAAATGTTGTTGGCTCTATGCACTGAAAATGCCTTGATTTGTACAGGGAAAAATGACCTTCATTAATTTCTCTTTACTGCTTTATAAGTTAATTTCTAATTTTGTTATGGAAGTGTCTTGTTTTAAGCAAGAGTTTGATTGCATGCAGTTGGATTAAGATTCTGATAGCAAAAATTCATTTCTGCCAGGAGAGTGATATTTTTGTGGGGATGGGATTGTTGGTGTAGCCCTGCAGAACTGACAGGATCGGGTCTCCCCTTCTGGCTTTCCCCAGGGAGCCATCTCTAAATGAAATGGGTGATGAGTGCTTTTGGCAGATCTGCACACACAAATTTGTCTTCCCCACAAATAAGAGTTAAATTTAACATTTTAAATGAATAGATAAGCAGTGGGACAGCAAGTTCTGCATATGTACAAACAGGGCTGAGGCAATAAAGAGCTTTGTGTGGAGACTGACCAAATTCCTAATCGTGGCTGTGTCTATATAATACAATACAAAATCACGAGGGCTGTGAGAGTGTGAACAGGCTTTTTGTGGGCTGAATTAAGATATGTTGTAAAATTGCTGGCCAAGAGCAGATGCATGGGAACTGTGCCCTGAGACTTATGGAGTAATTAGTCTGAACTGACAGGTGAACCTGCTCAGTAAGAGGCTGGATCTTATAGCACTTCTTTTTTTTCCCTTTCTTAGGTCTTTGCATAACTGTCTTAAAGTGCTGCTAAATTGTTACACCTGACCTCAAAGGTGTCATTGCAGGATCTGGTTTAGAGAGACTGAGGCTTTTACTTTCCTGCAGGATAGGGCTGGGGAAAAAGTTAGGAACTGTTACCTGTTTGAAAAACAATTTTTCATTTTCATCTTACATTTTCATTTTCATCTTACATTTTCATCTTACAGCCACCAGTCTGTTCTTAATTCCTTGGATGGTTTCTTACTTACCTCTGTTTCCCTTAACAGTGTTACTTAATCCTAAGGCATCATCCTGGGCCTGTTTAGTGCTAAAATCCAGTATGCTTTCTTTTTTTATAATTTTTTTCCTTAAGTTTCCCTATTGTTGTTCTTGCTTCCAGCTTCCACCGACGTAGGAGGACAGTAGCCACCATAACCACTCTCTTGTATATATTTTGGGCTATTTCATACCTCTCGTCTCCCCCTTGCCAATACTCATATCCTGCAGAAAGAAGAGTTAAGGGATAGTTCCATGCTGCATTTCATTAATGCTCTGTCTTAAAGCAAGGTTAAAACTGTCCCTTCCTGTGACTGCTTTCTGTCAGACTGGGCACAGATGCAAATTGCCACTTTGTGTTCATCCACCACATAGGAAAAATCAATAAGCAGCCACTGGTCATGTGCAGTTTTAAGATCTTTGTTTTTGTTTTTCAAATGGCTTATTCTTTACTCGCTGCATTCCCAGTTAAAGCATCTGGGAATGGTACTGGCTCCAGTCTCAGTAAATTAGTCTTTAATATTCTGCAATATATTAAAATTACACTGATGTATTACTTACTGTTTATGTAGTATGGATTTAGAGATACCTGATTCTCCCTTCCACTATGTTATATTAGAATTGGTTAAATAGGCACAAATCTAGCAAAATATTGACTTAGAGCTTTGGTGAACCTTGCAAAGCTGCCGATTTTAGGAAATTGGCCTCCTGTTATCTCTGATTTTATGCTTTTTCCATCTGTCTCAAAATGAAGAGATTAGGGCTGATCCTAGCTATGTGTGTGAGGCAGATTATGGTAATCTTATTATTCTGATCTCATTACACTTAATCTCTAGATTTGAAAATGTCCTGGCTTTAACCCTTTCTTCAACAGCTACAAAAATGTAGTGAAAAAAGTGATTGAGTGTGTTTTACAAACTTGAGATTAATTTTTTATTTTATCCTGAAATAGTAAAGCACTCAAAGACTTTGCCACTTGGAGTCATACACTTTGGTGGTGGTGGTTTGTTGTTTGGGTGGTTTTTTTGATTGGGTTTGTTGGGGTATTTTTGGGGAGGGTTTTTTGTCTTAACAGTCTAAAATGAAGGATAAATCAACTCTTGAGTTACAAAGGATGCATATGTTCACATATGACAACAAATTAGTAGTGGATATTACAGTTCAGAAGATTGGGAAATTCTTAGTTCCTAATAGGTCAGAATTATTTTATTTACTAGCTTTTCTGAAGCGAAATGGGATTTTCCAGAGCTTTGTCTCAGTGTTTGACACACAAAAATATAAAACTTCATGGAGTGTCTCCTCATATTCTTACAAGAACACAGAAATTAATGCAAAACGATGGAAAATCTGTAGCTGGGTAGTTAAAATGCAGAAGGAACAACTGAAGTGGAGCACAAAATTCCCTGGACTTTCCTTATCTACATGTTCACGCTGGTTACTGGCAAGTCATTTCAGTTTTAACTGACTGTAAAGGGTTAACTTCGTAGTATGTGACAGAGAAGACTTCTGCACTGGGGTATTTTACTGAACAAACATAGTCAGGTGGACTTTGAAGATTACAAGAGCTCTTTGTCTGAAACTTGGGGAGGAAGCTCTGTTCTCTCCACACAGTTTTGGGCATCAATTATGAAACAAGTGGCATTGCTTCTTCAGGCATGGAAATTAAAAGAAAGCAAATGGGCAGCTGCTGGTGGTGGGAGTTAAAAAGCAAATGTGATTCTCTGTCTTTAAATGATTGGTATTTTATATTAACTCCTGTTTGAACAGATTATTAGGATAATAGAGATTTTAATGTACTACACTGATAGAGTTCTAGATTAGATAGTGTAGGAAGTTCTTTTAAGAGCATTTGGATATTGCTCTGAGTATTTTACTGGTCATCTTTGAACATGGAACGTATTTGCCAGTTCCCATTCTGAAGCTACATTTGGAGAAAGGGGAAAAAACGTTATAGTGCTTTGAAGCTGGGATAGGAAGAAGCAACTTCCTTCTCATCCTGTGTTTGGTCTGTCATTTTTATAGGTCATCTAAATGGTGCCTTTCTGTACAGTGGTGTTTATTGTTACACCTGGTTTTGAGAGAATTTGCAGTGCTGAAACATCACTGAAGTTGCTGCCTGGAACTCCAACTGCTTGGAGTGTCTGACTCTAATCAGGCTTTATTGTTTTGTGCAGTACAAGGACCACTTGAGCTTCTCCTCTGGTTGTAATTCCTGTGCTTTGTGGAAACAGAATTCACCTAAGTAACTGAGTTTCACTGGGACTAAGCAAGTTAGAAAAAATTGAGCCTTGAAAATGTTTGTTTGTTTCTTTTCTTTCACTTTGTCCTGTCTTGGCTAACTCCTCAAACACTTGGGCTAGCACAGCATGGGGGTAAGAGGTGAGAATGAATGGCTGTAGGGAAGAAAATACAGGGAGAAGCTTAACTTAGCTCTGTCACAAACTCTGCTGGTGGAGCTGTCTCCTGGGGACAAGTCCAAGCTTTATAGACAGGATGCTCTGTGTTGAATGTCACTCGTATTGTGGTAGCACAGACATTCATAGAGTTGCACTGTGAACTGGACAAGGGTTTAGTGGGGTTTGGGTTTGGTTTTGTTGTTTTGTGTTTTGAGATTTTTTTTGTGTTCAGTGGCTTTTTTTGCTGTGGCATGGTTTTTATGACTTGTGTGGAAGTTTACCTTTTTTTTTTTTTAATAAGGTAAGGTTATCTTTGATTTGATATAAAGTAGTTAGGTGTGCTGGGTGAGCTTCCATGCAAGCTGGATCAGCCACCCCAAGCTGACGTGGATGGCAGTCTCCATTCCTGCCCTGGGGCTGTGCATTTGCTCAAGTCTCATGATGGCAAAAGCAGCCCTTTCGTTTCGTACCTTGAGTATTTTTCTTGCAGTTCTCAAGAACTCCTTAAAAATTTACCTTACCAAAAATGCTACTTCTATTGTGCATTCACACTGGGTGGTGATGGTTGTTTTGCTTTAAGTGCTGAGTTGCTGGCAATGTTTTAATATATTTTTAGATAACAGTGAAGTATTTGTTTTTTCAAATGAGAGGTAGGAAATTGCAAAGAATAAAGAATTGCAGAAGCTGGCTCAGTGATAGCAAGCCTGTTCCATTTGGGGTAGCGGAGGAGGAAGGGGGAATAGATGGTGAGGTAAGAGCTGTTGCTGTGACACTCCCCCAGTAATAACTTCAGCGAGGACCTGTCAAGGGTGGAAGGAAAAATAAAGATGTTGAGAATTCGTTGACTTTGACACCTGATATGAATCATTTCTCCTCTATTGTAAGGGGAGGATAATTCTAATGAGCACAGTGAACCCGTCCTGTGGCAAATACAATGCTATTTTTTTTTTTTCTTCCCTGAACTTGGTTCTTGGCAAATCAGAGTGTCACTGATGACGAAGACAGGAATACGACAAGAACACACTGAGATCATGCAGCAACAGCCAAAGTTTATTGTCAGGCACCCCTTTATGTAGGAGCTTCAAATTTCCTGCGCTTACATATGTGATTGATAAACTGTGCCCAGCTCACTGGCCAATGCTGTGGGTGCCTTCATGGTTCTAAGGGATTGGCTGGGGTCCCCTGTTTAAATCTAATTTATCAGTAACATGCCTGGGGACTTGTTTACATCCATCTTCAAATGAGTGAGGCTGGTTGAGCTGATGTCTGTTAATCCAAGTTATCTGTGCAGCTATAGACCAGCCATAGCTCTCACGGTTCCCCCTTTTCTGTTTAAAAAATGCAAAGTGTCCTTTGTTGCCTTCTGTGGGGCCCCTTGCAGATAGGATGAGAATGACGTCAAGATGACACAAATGATTCCATCCAACTCGACAAGCCTAGCTTCTCCCAGCCAGTGATGCATCACACATATCATTGAAGATGTTCCATCCATTCCCAGGACCTGTCAGGTGGTATATCCAACAATACAAGTTCTCAAAAGGGCATGCTGCAGGCTTATTACTTGGTAGTTACAAACTTAAAACTTACCTCTTAAACAGGAAAGATTTCAACCTTAGAACAGTGGGAAAACCAATCAACAGGGAAAACAATTTGTCTTAGGTCAGGTCTGCGATTCGTACCCTTAAATATATAAAAATCCTTAAGTCCTCCTATCTTTAAATGTTTAAAATCCTTCTGATAGTGTCAAGTGATTTAGGGTATAGATAGCACCAGGCTATTTCCCCTTTTTCTTTTTAAAAAACTATGTTCTAAAGTGCTGTGTGCAGGCTCTACAATGGCCTGTTCCATTACTGAGCGGGGGATACTAGTGTAACCAAAATGTAGGAATCATTTTGTGTTTAGTGAGGTACACAACTGCTTTTGAAAGTACCACTCACTAAACTAAGTTAAAATTATTAAAGGAAACATCCCATATCTTTGGTTTTGTAAGTCACATCTTACAAAATACACATCCATATGTTAGTAATGTCTTTTCTCAAGGTATTAGAGTAAAATCATAAGTGAATTGTAACTCTAAGAGTAACAACACTATTCAGCTGCATCTCTAGAATCCTTTTTTAAAGTCACAATACTAAAAACACAGTGTCTAAGATCATTAAATATGGGCAATAATATCTAGTAGAAAGGGTCTCAGATCTTGGTTTCAGTTTATCTTAATTGATGTCACATCAAGAATGTAAAGTGTCCGTTTTGGTTTGGGTCTCTGTTTCCTCTTGAATGCTGCAGTACTTAAGATTGTCAAATCAGCACTTCCAGGAGCATTCATTTTTGCAAGGGTCAACATTGGGTATTAGTTATGGATTTAAACAATAATATTCCTTTGTACAAATTAAATCATATTTTAAAGAAATGAGTCCTAGGAGTTATGTACAAATGAAATGCGAGAATGTTACTGTTGCTCCTGCTGTCTGAAATACCTTTGAAATAAATTTAACAAAACCCTTAGAACATTTACAAGCTAAGTTTTAGAAAAACCAGATCATATCAAAGAAAATTCTGTAAAGCAATGAAAAGCATATGTGCATTTTCCTTATAACCTTGGAATTTTATTCATTAAAAGTTGATAAGTTTCTCTCTATTTGGAAGGTACCTGTTTGTATTAATAAACTTACATTTCCCTTTTGATTGCAAATAAAGCATTGCACTTTAAATCAAGGCATATAAAATAAATTGCCAGTTATGCACAGGTTGTTGTGCTCATTTTCTTGAACAAGGTGAGTGTAGACATATAAATTCCCCCAGATATGTAAACTTGCAAACTGTTATCCAACTGCATGAACATTTTCTCTGCTAAACCAAATTAGTACATTTATGTTTGCTTTCATGATCTTTAAATATTCCTTTCAGAGCTTTTAAAATAAGCTGTGTTTTTGACTTTATAATAGAAAAGGTTTACTTCAAAATCAAAACATTATTATCTATTCTGGACTTATTTTAAATTTTCACTCTAGGTTTTCATACTTCCACAGAATCTGCTGGTTTTTTCAATTTACAGTTTTGAGACTCTGTACAAGGCTATCCTTGCAGGCTGACATTAATTACAGGGTATATATGGCACAGTACAGGGATTTAGAAGTCTGTGCCCTGGGTTTTGCTCTGCACACTATACCTTATATTGCCATTGTTCAGAGTTGTTACAAAGTATATCCAGTCAAAAAAGGTGATAAAGTCTAGATAAATATTATGTAAGGCTTTCCTTCCACAAGCACATTTAATAGTTTCCTTTTGGTGTTTTCTTAATAACTTTCTAAGCTTTTAGAACTTTATTTTGTGACTTTTGCCTGGGTTGCTGTAGATGCCTTACTTGTCAGATAAATTGAAAATAGTTAATTTGTCATATCCAATGTTTGAAGACTTTATCAAAGGAGTTTTTAATGTGTCAACTCCGTGGCAATCAGGGTTCACCCTGCACGCCACGCACCTGAGCTGCTGACAAGCGAATGGCTATGGTGGGCTGCAGCCGCCGCGGTGGCCAGGCGGGTCCCGCCCACCACCTCCGAACATCTGCTCAGCCGCCGCAGAGCATCCCAGGCCCACCGGCCCCAGCCCCGCGCACCAGCCTGCCCTGCTCTTGCAGCAGGGGCAGCTCAGCACCAGCTCGGCACCAGCGCTTGCTGCAGCCCCACTCTGTTGAAAGGGGCCTGGCTGTCAGAGCAACCCCTGGGCCTGGGGAGCCAGCTGTTGTGCCAGCTCATTGGCAGCAGCAGTGGGAACAGTGGAGCCTGAGGCCGTGCCATCTCCCTTCCTGAGTGGCAGCAGTGACTAATGGGCAGGGACTGTTCAGGGCTCTTCAAGATGGTGGCTTCCATTATGGCCAAACCTGCCATTTTTCGAATGGAAAACCACAGCGCCACGGTAAATCAATAATGGCAAGGGCGTCTTTTCCAGTATGTAATCAGTCCTGAGTCGGTGTGCGTCCCAGGGGCTGCTCCATCTCCAGCAGCTGCAGCGCACTCGCCATTGTGGCGGTGGCGATTCCAGTGTCCCCGCATCCACTGTTGCTTCCAGGTTCATGACATTTATCTCCGGTGTGCACAGATGGAATGGCTGCACCAGCATGGTTGAAACTGTAGGGTCCTCCATCACCATGGGAACTGTGCGGCCAACACAAGCAGGCACGGTCACAGAGAGCCCACTTCTAACAGCCACGGATCGCAGAGCAGCAGACATGGCTTGGCAGTTGCCAGGGGCTCGGCAGCACCCAGACACTTGGCAGGAGCTGGGTGCTGTCTCATAGCGGATGGGTGCGAACTCAGCTCAGGGGAGGTTAGGGCTCTGCACCACCAGGTTCAGCAGTGGCGTGCTCTGCTGACAATGTGCACTGGCAGGGGCTGGCAGGATGGTTCTGCACAGCAGCAGTGTGCTCTGTGAGCAGGTTGCCCCTGCCCAGGGAGGCTTCTTGGCTCTGCATGGTGGTTCTGTGGCACACTGTGACTGCTCCGCCCATCCTCCTCCTGTGCTTGCCTGGTGCAGTGCCCTCACTTCCCTTACCCAGCACCCTGTTTTTGCCACAGCCTTCTGTGGGCAACGCCTGCGGCATCCCCTCTGCCATCCTCACGTCCTGTTCATTCTTTAACTGTTCTAGTAAGTCCATAATGAGTCTCCAGGGCTTTATAATATCAAAGGTGGTCTCATCACCCATGGAGGCTGCAGCAAGTATACATCATTTCCAAGTTTTTAGGTCCAGGGTAGCCCCTTCAGTCCCATCCAATCCGTGGCTCTCGCACCACACTATCAGAGCTAGTAAAGCCCATTCGTCATATCTTACACCTCTTCTATTTAGAAAAAAAGCCCATACCTGTAGAACAGGGTCTTCTGGTGTCAAAGCCCGCACTCCCATTTCTCCCGATGGCATCTTCTATTTATACGGGGTCCAGACCAAAAACCACAGCTCTCCATGTCATTTTTAGCAGCTCTGCAAGCAGCTCTTCATGCTTCCCTGCTGGGATTCCACAGCTCTGCATGTTGCTCTTGGCAGATCTCCACACTGCAGGCAGCTAGTCCCTGCTGCCCCTCTGTCTCCCTGCTCTACCTGCAGCAGCTTATTTTATCACGTTGGCGGTCACCAGTCGTTGCTGATGATTGAGGCAGGAATGCAACAAGAACACTGAGGTCATGCAGCAACAGCCGAAGTTTATTGTTGAGCACCCTCTTTTATAGGGGCTTTGAATTTCCCACACTTCCATATGCGATTGGGTAAGGATCTTAACTGTGCCCAGCTCACTGCCTTTATGGTTCTAAGGGATTGGCTGGGGTCCCGTTTAAATCTGACCTATTAGTAACATGACTGGGGACTTGTTTACTTCCATCTTCCACATAGACAGCCATAGCTGTGACAGCAGAGCATTGATTGCAGTCCCTTTGAGGCAGGGGTTGGCTCTGTAAACAAGATCCATAAGACTCCTGCACAGAATTCTAGCAAACAGCGTTGTTGAAGCCCTGGATTGGTAAGGAAAGTCTTTAATTTGTGGTGTCTGTTGGTGTAAGACAGCTGCAGTAACCCTTGCATTTGAATGCCTCATATGGCCTGGAGATTGGATGATGATTTTTCATAACACAGTAGAAAAGTAATGAGGCTTTCTAGATTACTTTAAATACTATTTTCTGGTTAACTATCACTAGTTATTCTTTTCCATTTTGTGTGTAAAGTCTGCTTAATAAAAATCATTGTCCTTCCATCCCACAAGCATTTATATAATTTTTTCTCCATCAATAAGCCTGGGAAATTTTATGATCGAAGCTAAATTATGTTTTTCTGAAGGTGCAAGTGCAACTGCTGTTGCCCATCCTAACAACAATAGGAAAATGTGTTTTTATAAATTTAATTATATATTATCTTGAAACATATTATGTTGAAACATATGTATTTTATAGGTATGTATTTCAAGAGGCTTCTTTGCACAGACTGACAGTAGTTCGTGGAGGGGTTTTCAGACCCTGCCTAGCATCTCCTGGCACTGTTACTTTGCAGCAATTGCTCAGAAAATCATGTGTGGTCCTTTTAAAAGTAATTTTCATTTTTGATCTTAAAATGAGATTTCAACACCCTTTATTTCACTCTTCTCAGTAGTATGGGGTTTGAAATGCATGGATGGGGAGGTCATGATATGTTTTGAAATTGGGGAAAATGCAGTTTAAATAGATGGCGATAATACTATTCTTAGACCACTGACGCTGTAAAACGTTTTTGGTGCTAAGAGGAAATGGCAGCTTGAGCTTCATTGGCCAGTGGTGAGCCTTTGCAGCTGGGGCCTGACCTGGGTGGTGGTGATATTTGGGGCAGCTGTCTCTCGGTGGTGGAACACGGGCTTTCCCTTCTTCTGTACTTTCAAATGCAAATTGCAGAGTATGCCCCGGGGACAGGCAGAAAAGTCCATGTGGGTCTTAGGTGTGAAAGAAATTAGTAAGTTGTCAAGTTCTGATTGTTCAGTTGCTGCAGAGAGGTTGTTGCAGTTAGTACTCACTTGATGTGCTGTGTCTAAAAGGTGTGAGGTTTGTGTGCTGGTATGAACATAATTGGCAACACCATAAAGCTGTTTTGTAATGTGTGGTAGGATGGAAGGGATGACTTTTGCTCTGCACCTGAGTGATGTAACCTGTCAAGAATTAAACTTGTCAGAAGGACCAGCAGCTGTCATTGTTGACAGTACAGAGTACAAAAACAGACTTAATGGATGAACCCACCAGCATTTCTTGTATGTCCCTGAACTTCAGAGCTGTTTCATGTGTGAAGTCTGCGTTTTTTCTGTCTGTGCTAGAGAAATCTTTAGATACGTCTTGCCGGGATCAGTTAGCTTGACCTGGCTGGCTGACATGAAGTTATGGCTGACCTGACTCTTCTTTCCATATTTATCCATCAGAGGTCCCAACTTGTATCCAGTTTGAAAAAAACAGTCTTAGCACTTGAGCAAATAAGCCTGTCATCAGGCTTTCATCAGAAAAGAAATACATCTAGGTCTCAGTTGAGTCACTCACTCCTGCTTCCCCAATTCCCTTCCTCCCACTTGCAGTGAGTTCTGAATTTTTGTTGCCCCAGAGCAGGCCTACCCACGTGCTCCTTCTTGAACTCTTGTCCCTTTCTTCCCCTAATCTGCTGTGTTTAAATCTTGGAGCAAGTGGAACTGTTCTTGCATGTGTACATTTTGAGGTGGATTGCTGCAAGAATTTTGGAGAAGCTTTTGTGTCATTTGAAACTGGAACCGAAGGTGTTTCGTTCATGGCAGTGCCACTCCAGCAGTCCTGCCTTATTCCTTTCCTTCCTGTCTCCTTTGTTGCTTCACTCCCAGAGCTGTCCCCTGCACTTTCTGTGGAGCCAACCAGGCAGGTGAGAAATACAGCACCTCCCTACACTCTTCTGCACATCAGTTCTCCAATGTGGGGAACCAAACAGGTGTCTGTTCCCACTTTGGGGAGCACAAGTGGGAGGGTGCATCCATTGCATAAACCAGCTCACAGAGCTGCTGCCAAAACTGGCGCCATCCCAAACTGAGAGTGTGGCCTCTGAGTTTGTAGCTTGGTAGGAGTTCCTGCTCAGAAGTATGAATTCTTGAGTAAGGTTGTTAATTCCAAGGTTAAGATGTGTGCAGTATCGGTATTAACAATTTGATTTCTGAGTGTGTTGAGAGATGCCTGCAGTTATCCTTATTTCTGAATAAAGGCTTAAATCAACTAGATTTTGGCTAATAGCTCTGTGTTTAGTAGAATAAGTTTTTGTGCCTTCCAAGGCATGACTTAACTCATGATTTTGAGGAAGTGGATTTTGAGGACCATCAATAAGAGATGGACAAAAGTTCAGTAGTGTCAGAATAACTACAATGTTGCATAGTTTTTTCAAATACATTTTTCAATATGTTCTATCTGCTTAACCTAGGAAATTTTGTCCTGTAGATATTAGTTACCAAATATCATTCCGGAAAGTTTTCTGACAGAGCTGAGTAAGACTGTTTCAGATTCTGTAAAATTTACAATGCTATAATATATTAAGCAATCAATATTAAATAACAATATATGCTAGTAGAATCCTAAAGCTTTTAAATTTTAAAACCAGATGAAGCAAAGTAAAGGTTTTTATTGCTCTGTTAACTTGTCTGCAGTGTAAAATGAATGTGTACTGATTACTGTAATAAAACAGTTGAAACAAAACCGTGCATATAAAGAAAAAAAAAAGGTTATTATCTTGTAAATGTATGCCAGTTGTGCTGAAAGCCTTTTTTTGTCCCCCCCCCACACTTACATTACTGTCGTTAATAGCAGAAATCTGCCTGTTTTGATCTTTGGAAACATGTTGGACCCTTTGCTTGTGTGTTTGCAATAGCCTTTTCACTGGAAGAAACAGAGCAGCTGCAGCTTCAGTTAATTTGCTTCCTTTAGACACAAAAACTGAAAGTTGGTACTTTGAACTCATGTAAGTTTTTTTTAAGGCCTTTATGGGGTTGTACCTTTTCTTAGCATGTTTTAAAATGCAGCAGATAATGTTTCTAATTGTACTTCCCACGTAAATTAATTGGGTTTTGGACAGCCTATACATTTTTTTTCGTTCATTTTTGCTTTGTCGCAGGCAGCGTTGGTGTATGGCTTGCTCCTCACCAGTTCGTCTGGTGATCAGTGCAAGGCATGTATGTTTTTTCTTTTAACTTTTTCCAGGTTTTCTGAGTACATCATGTTGTTAGTCACTTAGGCTTATCACTACATCCTGAATTATCAATCCTGATTGTCACAGAATCACAGAATATCCTGAGTTGGAAGGGACCCACAAGGATCATCAGAGTCCAGCTCCTGACTCTGCACGGGACAACTCCTGAAAGTCACAGCAGGTGCCTGAGGGATTGGTCCAAACCTTTCTTGAACTGTGTCCCCTGTCATTGTCAGTCTGTTTTGCTAGCAGAGTGACCTCATTTAGGTGACAGCTCCTGTCATGACGGTTTGAAGAAATGTGAAAACAGGAAGATGTTCAATAAGGATCAGTGAAGTGTCAGAGTTGTAGGCAGAAATAATCAAATGCACCAATAGAGGACAGGGAGTAACTCACTTAGTATCAGTTCCTCTGAAAATACCCCAAACATTACAGTGGAAAATTGATTGAAATCAAAGTCACATCATATTGAGCTGTACAGACAGGGCCAGACAGGGCTGTAATACCTGCCCACCATGTGAAATCATTCTTCCACTTGGTGCATGTAAGGCTGTAGCTGGGGAGCACTACAGTGCAAACTGCACTTTGATGTCCACAGGGCTGCTGCAAAACTGCCCTCTGATCACATACCCTAAATTTCTGGTTCAAAGATTAAGTCCTGGTTGTCCCACTAATAATCATCATTCCTCCCACCCAGCTTTTCCAGCACTGGGGTCGAGGTGCCTTATGTTGTGAGGTATTTTTACAAGATGCCAAGGGTTCATAATTAGTCTCCCTTAACACATCCTGTTGTACTTTATCTGCTGTTATTTATGTACATCACAGCCCCTCTGTTGTGTACAAGCATTAGAATGGTTGTAATGGAGAATGTCCTACATGAAGCAGTTGCTGGCTGTCACTCTACAAATAACTACCCTATCTGGTTAAAAGTGATATTGTTGAGTTTGTGTGCTAGGGAAAGCAGTAATTAGGAATGAAAGAACTGAAGTGGAGTGTTGGGTTTGGTGGTATCTTGGACAGCGGAGTGTAGCAGAGGTAATGGTACATACTCTCCATTTGGAACAGAAAGGACAACTGTCCTAATTTCAGCATTTTTTCTTTCATTCTTGATGGAGGAATTTCGAGACTTTTATATCTGTAGAGGTTTGGGGTGCTAAGCATGAAGTGATGAAGGGCTGGTTGTTAGTGGTGCTCTATCCTGTGCTTTGTGCAAACCTTCCCTTGTCCTCTGGTGAATGTTTTGGTCCTTGACTGTGGTGTCTTCAAAGGCAACATTTGGGACAGCCAACCAGGAGCTCTGCCTTTTGGTCCTGCCTCTGCTGTATAATCAGAGGCATTGTCCCTGTCTCTGGGACAGGTGTATCCTTCCTTCTGGAATGGTGAGAAATACAATCTCCAGAGGTGTATTTTAGTGGGAGATAGCAGGACAAAGTAGGACACATGCAAACAGAAGGAGGAGCTACTGGATATTCAAGTAAAACTGTTATGCAAAGCAGGTGAATGTATTTTGCAAGCTGTGAATGTCTGACCTATGGGCTGTCAGGCATGTGTATTTCCCCAGGGTATTTTCAGTTTTACTTTTAGTGACCAGCTTCATGTAAAGCTCTCAAAGGACCTGTACATGCTATGATTGCATGTTCTTCGTTGCCTTTTTCAGTTTTTGTTCGAGACACACTATCAAGTCCTGGCTTACAATGGAGCCAGTATAATGAGAGAAGTGCAGAAAGTGAGAAATGTGTAATTTTGATATGCTGTGCAAACTGCCACAAACCCACAGCTGATACTTCTGCTGTTTCTCTGTTAAGCTCGAAAACAAATCTGAAACACTGTCATTGGAATGTTTGTTAGCTCTTTTATTATTTTCTGCTAGTGACTTTCAACTTTCATCCCTCAGAGCTTACGCCAAGAGCTCTTACAAAAGCCTCATAATTTCATTAAAGGACTGAAAGGTTGTGGTTGGTTGTACTTGGATAAATAGTCTAGAACTTGGTAACAGATGTGTTTTATGCTTAGTGTCCATGTTGCTAAACTTGAAGTTGCAGCTTGAAACTGCCCTTGTAAGATGGCCTGGAATTTATAGCACTGGTGTTAGTAGCAGATACAGGAATAGAAACCAGGAGACCTTACTCTGACCAGTACATAAAAAGACTTCTTTCAGAATTTTTCTTCTCAAAGTTGAGGGTTTATTTAGGTGCTTAAGGCAATGTGTGCTCTGTTCTTTATGTAGGCATGTGCATATGCACTTGGGTTGTTTTGGAGTCTGGTTTTGGATTTTGAACCTTTCCCAGATAAAGCAGGTTTGTACTCAGAATACAAGGCTGTTTTCTTTCCTCAGGAAAAAAGAGGGAGGATGGCATAGAGCTCTCTAGGCTTCAGCACATTACCTGTTCTTCAGTTTGTGCCTCAGCAATGGTGGCTTTGCTGGGACCCTGTTTAATTCTAAATTAAGCAGTGCTAATTAAAACTTCAGTGAATAGCTCATTCACAAGAAAATGCCTATCCCTTATAGTACCTGAGTGAATTAATCCACACTGCACAACAGAAAACTGACCAAATGTTGTGTTCTTCAGGGCTTCCAAATTTGGTCTGGATTGGGTTTGAGATTAAGGAAGGATGTTTTGTCTTCTGTTTCCGTGATAACATCCTGAGCACTACAGCTGGTAATAAAAGGCGGCTGGTCCTGGTCTTTAGTCACTGTAAACTAACCCTTGGTCTGTTGGGGAGAAACAACACTCCCCTTCCTCTTTTTAAGAAACTGATCTTGTGAATCCCTGAGCATTTTGCTCTCCACATATTCGGGCCAAGCTGTGGAGCTCAGGCTGTGCTAACAAGCTTTTTACTCGTTTGCACTCCATTTTGATCAGGCACTGGAATGAGACCGTGCATTCCTTGCAGCATGAAATGTTGAAGTAGTCCTTACATTATGAAGTTTGTCAGCATTAGTGTTCACTTAAGTACCATAAAAGTTGCTGAATATAAAATGAACCTCACTTCTGAGAGTCCCTGCTGTTTTGGAAACACTTGGGGGTCTTTGAGATGTGAAAAGCCTAATTAGAATGTGAGCTGTAGCTACTTCGAGCTCTGTAAAGTTTTTATTTGAGTTGTAAAATCACCAATACTGATTTTTTGCTTCATGCTGCCATGCTTTCTGTTAGGGAGATTTTGCATCAACCTTTTTGAAAATAGGCTATTTGGGATATGTGCAGCTTAGCCTTTATACAGACGGTAGTAGTGGGAGGACTAATTTGAAGGGAGTTTTGTAGTCACTGAGGCTGACGTCTCTCTATCCACCAGAAGAGCAGAGAGAGACCAGAGGATCAGAACTGGCACGTTTGTTATCATTTTACCTCCATGTGCTTGTGCTAGTGGAGGCTTCCTGCACAGAGGGAATGCAAGACCTGTGGTGAAGTTTCTTGAACTTGATTGACTCCTTCCAGGATCTGCATTAGACTTTTTAGAAATCACTGCAGTGTACTTTAAAATACTAGGTTTTTTCCTCTCATCTTTGTGCCATGTGAACCAAAAAAGATGAGCCATAGAGAAAGAATTGTCATCTGGATTGGGTTTTTTTTACTTCTCTTTTTCCTATTATCCTTAATAAATAACTCTTCATAATTGAAGACTTTTGCCAGAGGGGACATGGTAGTGCCAGACTGGCAAGGCCTGGGAGGCAGGGTGAGTTCATGTGTGCTGAGTTCTGTCCTTGTGGCTAGACTTGACTGTGCTTCAGCTAACATAAAGTTGTCTCAAGTATTCTTGTGTTACCTACAGAAAAACATAGAAGATGGTTTTGTAAAAGGTTGAATGCTAGTTTCTGGCTCCAGTCCTCTCTTCAGAGTTTTCTTTGTTACAACAGATTTTACTGTGCTTGCCAGCCAGTACAGCTGTGGATTTCTTAATTACTTTAGTCAGTGCTCCTATGAATTTGAGTTTTGCATGGTGAAATACTACATGGAATTATAGTGACAACTTGTCTTTATCTCATGCAGTTAAAAATAACATAATTTCCTGTAATCTTACCCAGCTACTTCTCCCCATCAGCCCTTTCAGAAGTTTAGGGTGATTCTGAATTTATCTGTAAATGTTTATATTGCACAAATCACCAGTGCAATATGGAGGGCAATATTATTTAGGGCTTGGAAAGAGAAGCTTAGAGCCTAGAGTGGCCTTGTCCTGTGACTTTATGGTTGCTTTGTTGTCCCAACTTTGTCATGTATTTTACTTTGGAGAAGTTTCCAGGTTCCTTCAAGATGAATGGAAATAACTTAGACCTTATTTCTTCTCAAAAAAACTAAAGGCAGCAGTTGGTAACCCAAACACCAGCCTTCTGCTTTGAAAAGCTTCAAAACTTCCTGTTCTGGACTCCTGCTTACAGCTGCTTGGTTGTGGTAAAAGGCTGTGGGTGTGTATGTGCCAAGTCCATGTGTGTTGAAGCAGCAGCATCACTTCAGATCAGGCTTCTGACAAAAGCACCACTGAGCCGTGGAGAAGAAAGACCCCTGGACTTGGTTGTGATGGGGAGATTTTTTGAATTACTTTCTTTTGAGTTTGTGTTTTGTGCTCTTCTTGTGCCTTTAAAAAACTGTGGGTGGAAGAAGTGTTTCTATAGTGATAAAGGGAATTGGGGCGAGTGAGAATGAAAACCTGTATCCATAACACATTACTGCATTATAGTGCAATCTACATCCATTATTTAGGTAATATATTATAATACTTGGTAGTTGAGTGCAATTTAAGGAATAATCTTTCTCTGACTGTTTTCCATAATATTTGCTCAGTGGTTGTTAAGCATTTCCACAGCTTTTTATATCTACCTAGAGAACAAGTATGCACAGTCTTAAAGGATGTCCAGACATGGTACTATAGGCTTTGTTCTGAAAAATGTGGATATTTTGCATTTTCTATGTGTTATCATGATGAATTGAATTTAAGGAAAAGCCTAAAATATTTCAGCAGTTACGTGTTCTTGAGTCACCCTAATTGTCCAATATATCTTTTTGTATTGAAAGTTTGCAGTTAAAATTAAATCACTGTGTGTGATGAGTAAATCAAGAAAAGAAAAACTGATTTGGCCTGGTCTGAGTCACAATGTAATTTTGATGGGCAGATTTCCCCAAGTCTCCTTAAGATTCCATTCCTGCCTCATAGTCACCTTGGTGACACAAAGCAAGAGGCAGGAGGGTTCATTTGTTCCACACGAGGATGAGACAGCAGCTGCAGGTGAGCAGGCCATGTCTTGGGTTGTCTTTGCAAAACCATGAAGATGAATTTGAATATCCTGTGGTGCCATTTACAATAAATTTGCAGAGAACAAAAATGTTTTATATTGGGCTATGGTGAACTTTCTTTGTCGAATCCAGACAGTTTCCCTTGAAGCAGTTTTTACTTGCAGCTTTATATCTAGTTTGTAACTCTCAAAACAGAAAAGAAGCCATTTTTCTCTGAAATGAAAAGCTGTGTTAAAGCACCTCTTCTTTAACACCCTCTCTGAGGGTGAGTACTCTGCTCCCAAGGCCCTGCTCCCAAGGGCCGTTCCATCCTGGGACAAAAGTGTTTCAGATTTTTAGCAGGCCTTGAAGGCTGTCCAGTTTGGAGCAGTGAATCTTTAAAGTTTCATTTTGTTACTTAATTTATCTACTTTTTAGTTTTGTACTTGATAAATTATTCAAAGCAAAATCCAGTGATGCAAGTGGCGGTTAGATTAAATTTTGTAACTTTGGTAGGTCCAGGGAAATCTTATTGTAGTTCAGTTAAGAATCATCATTTTTCTTAAAGGCACAGCACTGTGTTTTAATATCCAGATGATAAATTTTAATATGATTTATTATCTGGAAGTTACTTGGAAGTATGGAATAGATGGATTTACTGGGTGCTTTCCATAAAACGTTTTGTAGTAAAATGGTTTAATTACTTCAAGTCAGTTCTTTCATTTCAGTGGATTTATGATTTAAAATAAGAGAGCAGTGTCAGATGTAAGCATCAAAGGCAGATACATCAATGCACAAGATTCCTGTGTGTGTTCCTAACTTACTTTTTAGTTACATTTCACTAAAGGATGTTAGTGGCACAATTTATTTTGAAAGCTGAAATTTTAAATGACTGTTCTGCAGTTTTCATTATAATAGCTCCATAACTTCATAGGAACTACCAGAACTCCAGCGTTGTGCATGTGACTGCAAAGTTGTCCTGAAATTAAGGCACTTCAGTGCAAGTCAGTTTTGCTTGGGTAAGCCTTGGGGGCAGGTCCAGGGGTGTCTGACACTGTCAGAAGAAATGGTTTTGTAGATCTGTGTTGTAGAGATGACTCCTGCTGAAATGATAGGGGAACATGGAGTTTTGGAAAGAAAACAGTGTGTTCTGTTCTCTCTGGAAGAGCCAGAAAGGGGAACCCAGGGCCGTTTACAGGTTGTGTGTGTGTGTGTGTGTGTGTGTGTATGAGCTCTCCAGTCCATAACATAGAGCATGGATCCTTGGCTGCCTGCCAGGCTGCAAATGGAGCTATGACAGCTCGTTAAAATGATCCTAGAAAGGACAGTGGGCTTCGAAGGTAAGGTCAGCCTGGGTGTGAGGCAGGAAGAGGTCTTGGGAGCAAACAAGGGGGAGGAGCTGTGGGGGGCTCATCACTGCAGAAGTCCCCTGAACAGGTTGGACATGCAGGTACGTTGGCAGTTACCTTACCCTGCCTTTAATCAGTTATTTTTTACTCTGGTCACAAAGCTTTAATGCATCCCTCAGCGCTGCTCCCTTGCTGGCATTTGGCTTCAGGCCAGGTATTAATGAGTACCCCAAGCCCAATGTGATTTGTCTCCTCCAAACCTATTAGCATATCTTCAGAGCAAGATAAAACTCATTAAAATAATTTACATTTGGGCATTAGAATTTCTGATAATTTTTTTATATCTACTGACAAACCCCTAAAACTGGCAGTGTCCTTCAGGTGAAACTACAATTTACCCATTCTTTCTGGGAAAAGAACAGACTGCCAGAACCTTTAACTGCTCTGTGATGGTGATGAAATGAGTCTGTAGCACATGAGCTTATCAAAGCTCATGGGGGATATCTCTGATAAAGGAATGCACACCATTGTGTAAGATTTGGTTTATTAGAAATCATACTAAAATATGTTGAGTTTGAGTTGTGTTCTATTGTTCAGGACTCTAGTGAAGGCAGCTTGAGTTACAGAACAGCCCCAAATTACTGATTCTTGGAAGCAGTGTGCTGAAATCATTACATGACTGAGATACAGATCTGGGCTTCAGTTCATGCCCTCCCTGGTCTCTGTACAATTCAGTTTTTATACACACCTGTTTCTGATCTCTGTCATCCCTGTTCACTATCCCAGAACTGCTGCTGGTGTCTCTCACTGTATTTCATGTTGAGAAGGAATCAGTCCCTGCCCAGGTCGCTGTCCTGCAGCTCCAAGGCAGTGCAGCAGACATCGGCTGATCCAGGGCGGTTCCCCACGTGTGAGCTCTTACCTCAGAGCCTGTAACAGAGCCATGCTTGAGCTGCTCATGACCTGTGCTCAGATTATCCCAGCTAAATGACTGGACTCTGCTGTGCATGCTGGAACAGTGCTTCTAAATAAATGCATGTTAGCCCAAAGTAGTAACTGCACAAAAGACAGCTTGAGTGTTTTATCCACGTGTAAGTACTTGGGATCTTTTACGTGTTAAAGCCTCTTCAGCTGAAAATATCCTGAAATGGGTGGTATCTTTGCTCACCTAAACTCTGTAGATGTGGCCCTGCTGCTGTGCTAGTTCCCCAGTGGAAGTGCTGGCACCTGGGGAATGTACATCCCACCAGCCTCTTCCCTTGGGAGTTAAGGAACATCCAGGTAACTATTACCCACTGTAATTCACTGAGGAGGTTGACATTTTGCTCTTTCCTTTGCCATATTTTATTTCAGTAGGTTTTGACATTTTTGTCTGTCATACGTAGCAGTCAGCAGTGAGGCAGATATGGGGTGTTGGTGTGTCACATTTCTGAAAGGCAGCAAGTAATGATCTTTAGATTTTAATTTTCTGAAGCTCTTCTGTCGTCTGTAAGATTAAGACATGCACTTGCAAATTCTTGTCTGCTTTTACTTTCTCTTTCTTTTTTTTTTTTTTTTATTTCCTTTCACCACTCTTGAAATAAAGAAACATAACAACATAGCAAAAGAGTTAGTTTGAGGGTTTGGTGGATATTTTCACCATAACTTTGTGTGTGTAGTATGTGATCTCTGGATATGTATTCATGTTTCTTTCTCTTTGTATTTCCTCATCTTTCTGCATTTAGGCAATGCTAATCATGTGATACTTTTGTGACTTGAGGCTTTTTTATTTTTTTAACTCAGATCTAGCTTTTTGTGGGATCCTCCTGAGAATGCTGAGAAGAAATGAAAGTGCTTGAGGAAAAGTGGTGTTGTGGTGTTTAATCTTGAAGGGAAGGGGGCAGGTTCTCTGAGGTCTTCCAACACAAAATCATCTTGAGGAGAGGTAGTTTCAAACAATAGCATGGTTTTACTTTCAGAACATAATACAATATTGGAGGGACTGCTTTCAGTCAGTGCACCAGGCTTGCATATCACACCATACCAGTTGACAGAAATTAAATGAAAAATAAAGCATCAAAGTTTTTAGAACAAGCATGCTTTAAAATATCAATTTGTGCCTTTTAAAACTACCTTTTCATGTGGTTCCTCTCTTGTGACTCTGATCTTTCATTCATGTTTAAAACGAAGAAAAGTATCCCCTTAAAAATAAAGAACTTTGTTCATCTACATTTGCTGTTTGAATGTGTTTTACTTTATTAATATAAAAACTGATCAACACAAATGGGACGAATAACCTGGTACCTTCATCAGTTTTGCTTGTATCTTGAATGTATCTCAAGCTCAATTTTTGTTTGCTTCCTTCTTTCAGGTTTTGAATGAAGAATGCGATCAGAATTGGTACAAGGCAGAACTCAATGGAAAAGACGGCTTCATTCCCAAGAACTACATAGAAATGAAACCCCATCCGTAAGTAGAGCTTTTGGGATAGCCTCCCTTGGTCTTACTCTGGGCATCCTCACAAACAGGAGGATGGTTTTTTGCTAAAATTTTACCAGATCTACTCAAATATATGGACAGATAAAGGATGGCCGGTGAGTTCTGTGTCTCTGGCTCTAGTGTTTGCTTTAACTCCTTTCACAGTAGCTGCATAGCAGGGTGTTTTGGGAAGCTTTTCTGGTGCTTGCTCTGGTGTATTTTAGGCTCAGACAGAGCAATCTTGGGGGTTAGCAGCCATAAGCCAGTAGAAAACGCTTTAGTAGAGAGTTGTCACTACCACTACCCCAGGAAAAATGTCTGTGTTCTTGTGATGATTCTCAGTTTTACTTACTGAGCAGCTAAGAGTAAAAATCATGGCATTCACAGCTCTGCAAAAGGTGAAGGGTATCTGGAGCTGAACTTGTAGTATGTCTGTCACATCTTGAGTACAGAATCATAGAATTGTTGAGGCTGGACAGGACCTGTAACAGTCATCTGGTCCAACACCTTCCTAGCAAAACAGGCTGACCTCAAAGTGCTGGTACACAAGTATTGTTGCCTTGAACTGCTGCTCTAGAGAGCTGTGTTTGAGTAACTCCTTTCAACCTTTCTCTCTAGGTGTAATGAACCCAGCATATGAAAACTGTAGCATTTTATGACTGATTATTTTCTTTGTCTCAATTCATGTGCTTCTGCTGTCTCCTGCTAAACTTAGGTTCTGCCAACCTTTGAGGTCCTGTAACATCTGAACAAGAACAGCAGGCTCTGGGTAACAGATTCAAAGAAAGGTTTAGGAGGGAGAAGTAAAACCTATAATCAGGGGTTTTATAAGGAGCTGTAGTGTTTAATTTACTCACAAAAACTGATGATTAATGTAAGTGTTGACTGTCATTATATAATGAAGATATTGCAATTAAATGAAATCAAGAATTATTTTTGTAAGGGTCCTTTTGAAATAGCAGAAGGAAGCTTCTGAGGGCCTGGTCCAGGGAAGGAAGAGGTGTCACACTTTAGGGCAGTCAAGTGGGAAGTGAAGAAAGGACACACAAGAAAATTCTGAAATTGTTTTCTGTAGTAACATGTTTGGTTTACCCCTGATTGTCCCAGTCAACTGGGAATCACAAATCCACATTGCAATTTTTCTTACATTGATTTGATGCTTGTACCTTCTCATGACAATTTTCCAGGCATTTGAGTTATTCTGCAGTGATGTCTCTCCTATGATGATCAGTTTATTCTATTATCCTCCATGGTATTTTGTTTTAGAGGAATAGAGCTGTCAGGTTTTCACTTTTTTTATATCAAAAGGGAATGAACAATATTTAAACCTGCAAGTGGGCGCGTTTGGTAGTGGTTTTTAAGCACAGTTAATTTGATCTTATCTGAAGATGTTTTAAACTGCTGATGGCATCTGGATGGAAGCAGTGCCATGTGTCAGCAATGCTGGGAGTCTTAACTGCTGCAATCCTGGGAAATTATGCAAAATTTTTTATAGCATAATGTTGGCTTAGCTGTAGTGCAGAGCTCTAGTCATACAGGTCATACAAAAAGCGAACTGCATGCAAGCAACTGAGCAGTGAGAAGGAGAATGTTCCTTTACTCAAACTATCATCACATTGTTTTCAAGAGGTTTTGGAAAGAAAGCAACTGAATATGGCTTTAAATCCTGTCCTAGGATCCAAGACTTCTATCTTCCAACTGCACAGCTGGTATTAAATGCATTGTTTCTCCTTGTATTTTGCAAATCTTACAGATCACTTTGTAACTACCAGCAAATGAAGCTGAAAGGAAGATGTGGCACCTCTCAGTGACCACATTCACCTGGGGATTAACCTGAAGGGTTAATCTGGATTGCCACCTCAATTAACAAAGCAAAGACTGAGCAGAACTAGGCAGGACAGAAGAGCTACAGGAAGCCCTGGTCAGGGAGGTTACTGTGAAGGCACAGCAACACCTTGCTCTTGAAGGGGGCAGGGGAAGACTTCGCTGTTTTTGAAACACACCATGGATCTGATCCAGGCTCTCAGGTCTTTGTGTTTGTTATCAGCTTGTCCTGGGGATTTTGCTGAAGTCTCACTTAGCAGTATTGTAATTTCTGTGGAGGAACTCAGCCAAGTGAAATGATTGTGTGAAGCGAAGCCGAAAAAATTGCCAAAGTGCCGATTGAGGGGAGGCTGGAAGCGATGAGAACCTGTGCTGTACAATCAGTGCAGCTCCCTCTGGCTCTGCAGCATCAGCAGGAATGCCTGCCTCTGCTTCTGCAGTGCTGACAGGATGAGTTTCACCTGCATTACTGAGCTTGTTGGAGTCAAGCCTTATCAAGCTTATCCCTTCAGAACAAAAGTTGTGGGGATTTCGTTGTCACTTTGCCTAGTTCTCCAGGAGTGGTTTTTGACATGCTGTGATGTTTGTTAATTTTTTTAGACATTTTATAGCAAAGGTACCTGCACAACACTTCTGCTGCTTCACAATTGTGTTCTTAAGTAGACATTAGTGCTGCAAAACAACTTTGTTGCATCTCTGGAGTTTTCATTTAATTCAGGTTCTTTTACTCTGGGTAATGTTGTAGTAAAGCTATAAAACTACAAGGAAGCTCAAGAATGGTGAAAGATTTTTAGTCTTTCTATTTGAAGTGCCTTAGAAGCAGCTGGCAGAAAACTTACCTAGTTTGGCATTGTAACTTTGGAAGTGTTATTTATTTTAAAAGACTAGTACACTTTGTAGGATTCAGTAAAATTTAGGGGGAAAAACAGGTAAAATGTTGAGGCTTCAGGAAGGATTCTATTAAGCTCTCTCAGGCTTGCTTTCTTATTTTACAGAGAAAGGTGAAATTGTTTTTTGTTTGTGTTTAAGAAGAGACTTTGTCACATGAGTAATTGAGAATTATTTGAGAACTAAACAGGATTAAGACACTTTGTAAACAAGAAATATGGAAAGATCTCTAAAATCATAATATAAAGCTTCCTTCAAACAGCATTTGGCAGAGAGAAAATGCAAGATTTTCTTGTCTTTCTGGCAGTAGTGCCAGAAGCCCAGGAAATTAAATACTTCTTTGAATTCTGAAGGAGTTTCACTTAATAGTTTCTCTTGATTGATTTTTGTGGGCAGCAGAGTGCAGTGAGGGGCAGGTGGGTCTCCCATGGTGGTCTGCTGCCACCTCACCTTGGGTACCAAGAAGCAGCACAGGTACTAAGCCACCCAGAATGTACTAAACACCATGAAGTTCTTGATCACTGGAAATAGGATGGCTGAGGGAGGAAGCTTTTCCTTTTCATTCCAGAGGATAAAAAGTACACAATGAGAGTTTCAAGCAAGTAAAGTGTGGTTGGTAACCAAGTAATCAGTCCTCCTTCAACTCTAGAGGTAGTTTTCCCTTAGAGAGAAAGATCTGGTGACTTTTTGAGGTCATGAGAGATCCAGCTTCTCTTAAGAATGACTGTTTCAGGAAGGATTCTGCAACTCCTGCCTTGTTGCTGCAGCAAAACCTTCACTGCAGACAGTGGGCTGAGTGAGTGGAGCTCTTGTTATGAAATGCTCTCCTCTAAGGTCAGTCATCTGCGTGGGTGTGGGTGTGATAAGTGCTGCTGTCCTGTGTGATCTGTTCCTCGGAGCTGAAAGCTCTGCTTTTTAGTTGTGAAGATACTTCTGCTTTTCTCATGCCATGTGACCTACCACTCATTCCTTCTTTGCCTTTAATCTTGGATTAGTCTGGAAGTGCAAATGTAAATGGGGACAAGGATCCCGTGACCACGCTGTTGGTCAGTGCTGACGATCTGGTGGCCTGAGGTAGGTTCAGCCTTGGTGTCATGGTCAGCCTGTGGCTGGTGAGAATTTTGGATGTGGTTTGCACGAGGCAGCTACTTCATGTGACTCCTCCTGTGAAAGCTGCTGGATTGTCCTGCCTGTGAGAGAAAGCAAGAAAAGAGGCTCCTGAAACAAGTGTCATCAGCATCTTTTCTGGAACAGAATCCATGCCTAGCTCAGCACTCCTCTGCAACAGAGCAGAGAGACCTTGAAGGAACTTTTCTCACTTGGTCTGTGTGTAACTGCAGTCCTGGCACCTGCCTCAGCTTTCTGACAGATGATACTTGTCTTGGACCATAGGACTCTGGTGGGGCTCAGAGATTCGACTCTGGGCCACAGAGCAAACAGCTGCTGGATGAAGATATTGATTCTCTCTACTGATGTAGATGTGTCTTACCACCTGATCTGAAAGAGACAAGAAATTTATTTAGATACAAAATGCACTTTCTATGTGTGCAGGATGGGGCAGTGCATAGACAAGATCTTATTTTCAGAGCTGTGGTGTTTCTGGCTCTTCCATGAATGGATTAAAATTCTTAACTTTTCCTATTGTTTTCTTTTCCTCCCCACACAGGTGGTTTTTTGGAAAGATTCCCCGAGCGAAGGCTGAAGAAATGTTGGGCAAACAGAGACACGATGGTGCCTTCCTCATCAGGGAGAGTGAGAGTGCTCCTGGGGACTTCTCCCTCTCAGTCAAGTAAGTCCTGCCCAGGAGCAGTTGTGTGTTAGTCAGGCATCTGCTGCTTCTTTGGACTGGTGTGTAAAGGACAGGTGATTGTCAGCACTGAGGAGCAGGAATAATCTCACAGATATCCTATAGCATTCCTGTTCTTCTAGTGACATTTATTCCCTCTCTAATAGAATAAACATCTTTGCTCTGGTTTGCAGTGAGTCCTCAGGACTGACCTGGTGGCACGTGGCTCACACAGGCCCAGGCACTGTGTGGTGGCTTCTTTGTGGATCCCCTTCCTCCCTCTTACAGCCACAAAGCACCCAGTGTGGACAACCTCCCATCCTCCTTCATTCCTCCTCTGCAGTGCAAGCTATTACTTTATCTCCTCTCTGTGTAGTACATTTGCAAGTATGTTTTTCTCTGCTTGGCATATCCTTTGGTGATATTCCCATTGACTAGCACTGGGACATGGAGCTGTGAAACCAGAGGTCCATTTGAACTCTCACAAGTATATTCCACATGAGTTAGGAAGAAATTATTCTCTGTGAGGATGGTAATGCCATGGGCACAGCTTGCCCAAAGAGGCTGTGCCTGCCCCATCCCTGGAAATGTTAAATGCCAGGTTGGACAGGGCTTGAAGCCACCTGGTCTAGTGGAAGGCATCCCTGCCCATGGGAGGAGGGTTGGAATGAGGTGGTCCTTAGGTGATTCCCGACACAAGCAGTTCTGTGATTCTCTGATCTGAAGTCACTGAAATAGAGGTTTTAGAAACTTGAAAAGGTATGTGAAATAATTTAACATTTTATATTATTAATGTGCAATTCCAGCTGGCTCTGTTTTCTGTGGCTGTCAATGATCTATCTCAACAAGATTTGTTTCTTTTTTTTCTGGTCATCTTTGGTCTGTTACCAAATTTTTGTCCTTCTGTACAGCAGCACTGAGTCATACCAGCAAACTGGATTAAAGCCACTGATTTTAGAGATGTTTATATTTCTGTCTTGGATAGAGTCATCTGGGCTGGAATATTAGATATGAATGGAAGCTTCAGTTGCAGGAAGTACATTCCTTTCAGAAACAGAAAGTTACAATGGCATAGCTGGGCCTGCCTGTTCAGCCTGGTGTTGCCATCTGGTGGTAATGTCTAGGGTAGTTTTTCCTGTGTGTATAATTTAGGTTTTGAAGTTGTGAGCTCATAGGTTGAGGAAGGCAGAGCAGAGGCAGCACCCAGGAGTTATATCAAGGCAGTGTCTGCTTTCCCCACTGATGTGTAGGAGCCATGCATACCAAGGGGGAACAGTTGTCTTCTGTTTGAAGCTGAAGTAAAAATATCAATGTGCTGTTCATCTGGAAAATCCCAGTGGACCTCTCTAGAGTTCTTCTTTATTCAGTGTAAAACCACTGGAAATACAGCTTCAACTGAATGCTATCATTTGTCAGAAAAAATTGTAAACATGTAGTTGAAGTGGTTGGTTTATGTGTGCAGCGTCATCTTTGAACATTTTGGGGTGTGAGGGGGTTTTTTCTGTTACATTTTGTTTTGGGCATTTTTTTTTAAGACCAGAGTGGTCCTTTTGTTTCATGAGAGAGCCCTTTACACAAGTCCATGCTGGTTGCCAAAAGAGCCAATCCTACCCTCCCTGTGGTAGTGTTTTTCCAGGAATTTGTCTGTAATAGGACTGGTGCTTGTGCACTGCATTGTTGAACCTACCCAGTGATGCTGTGGGAGGGAGGAACTGGGACTGTGAGAAGCAGAGGACCATGGCAAGACTAGTACAGACTGAGAGTGGCTCAAGCCAGTTGTGAAACTGCTGGGTATTGAGAGCTAAACCAAAGTTCTTGTGCTATTTGATTGGCAATCCTATGTTTGGGGATATAAAGTGGAAAGCACCACAGGGTGCAGCTGTGTTACTGTGACCTTGCAAAATCCCTGGCATTTGTCCCTGGTGTTCTGCACCACCTTCATCAGCACAGGTGACGGCATATGTAACATACATGAAGAAGTACACGTGATTCCAGCTATGGGATTGCATCTATGTTATCAATGTCATTGACAGTTGTCACTGTGCCCTGGAAGACCTTTTTCTCCAAACTCTGTGCTGATGATCCCAAAAGGAGTTCTCCGTGGCTAATAATGTGCTCTTTTATGTTCTTCATTCTTTCCACACAGGTTTGGAAATGATGTGCAGCACTTCAAGGTGCTTAGAGATGGGGCTGGCAAGTATTTCCTTTGGGTGGTGAAGTTCAATTCTTTGAACGAGCTGGTAGATTATCACAGATCCACATCTGTCTCCAGGAACCAGCAAATATTTCTCCGGGACATTGAGCAGGTGCCACAGGTAAGAGAAGTGTCCCTGTAGAGTGCCTTGGTCAGGCTATTGAAACCACAGTCTGAAGTGGGATTGCATTTTAGAGTAAGAAAGAAGCTTACTGATTTTTTTGCCTGTGGAAGTGTGTCTTTAGATTCTGCTACTAGTCAAAATTTTACTGGTAAATAAGCTGGACTCTTGTGCAAAGCTTACCTGCACTCCTGGTCTCCCTGGAGTTGAGGCAAAATTATTGTTGCTGCTTGAATGTTTGACTTGATGTAATGGTTATGGGTTCTGTTGCAGGAAGATCATCTGATTCCTGTGAATTAAAAATGGATTTGCTCCTGTCATAGGGCACAGTAAGAAAGGATAGGGAAGTGCTGGGTTAATGGTTGGACTTGGCGATCTTAGGTGGACTTCTTCAGCCTAAACGATTCTGTGATTCTGTTCTGTTTTATACCTGATCATAGCCAGAAGTGCAGCCCTCAGTGAGGCTTTGATACTGGGCTTTCTTGAAGAGGTGGTTACAGCATATGGAGCATCTCTGGTTTGGATCTAGCCACTATGAAGAGAATCCAAAAACTGTTGTGAAGTGCCAGCAGCAGGGCAGCTTTTGTATATCCAACTCTTTATTTTGTTCCATTTCTCAGTTCAATCAGAGTGTTATATTAAATATAACTGCATGTTTTGTCATTCCTGGGTCAATCCTTTTGCTTCCTTGTCCAGCATTCTGGTTCTAGCCTGAAGACAAGGGGTGTGGAATTTGTGCAGCTGTCCAGGTGCCACAGGCAACTTTGTCACAGTTTTTCTGAACTTAACACTTGGCTCTGCATTGCCAGGTCAGGAATAAACAGGGATGAGAAAATAGCTGGCTGAAAAGGACAGGCGTAAGGAGACTTTTGCTGTCTTCATGATTTTAAGACTGCAAATGTATTTTAAATGAACTGTTAGCTTTTCCATCAGAATGGAAGAGTTTCTGACCAGGCAAAATATTCTGTGACAGAAGAGTTAAGAAAAATGTGTAAAATGTCAACATCC
The DNA here is from genome assembly GCA_013401135.1 of Cettia cetti. Classification (NCBI taxonomy): domain Eukaryota; kingdom Metazoa; phylum Chordata; class Aves; order Passeriformes; family Sylviidae; genus Cettia; species Cettia cetti. The sequence continues at coordinate 53,171 of VZUI01048396.1, read as the reverse complement.
AGTTTTTAGGGGGAACTTCATATAGATCAATAATATTTGTGCTGTCAATTATGAAAACAGGACAAGTAAACAGTAATATTACTGTATTGCAGTAGAACACAGATTTACAATAGGCCACAAAGAGGGAAAAATAGTAGAAAAACATAAGAATCATCTGCTGTATTTCAGCTTTTCACAGAAACTTGACCTTTTTCTGAGATGTTCTATAACCTGTCCTTTGCTGTTTGAGCAACTTGTTGCATCTGTTGGGAGCTGGCTTGCAGGGAAAGGGAACGGCCCAAATGTTTATTGTTAATCTGCTGTGTAAGACAGCTCCTGCCCACAGGAGCCTGGAGTGCCTGGGTGATTCTCACTGTCTGTATGTTTCTCGTTCCCCTTTCAGCAACCGACATACGTTCAGGCCCTGTTTGATTTTGATCCCCAAGAGGAAGGAGAGCTGGGCTTCCATCGCGGAGACTTTATCCAAGTCCTTGACAATTCTGACCCCAACTGGTGGAAGGGAGCGTGCCGCGGACAGACGGGCATGTTCCCACGCAACTACGTGACCCCAGTGAATCGGAACATCTAGAGATAAATATTAGAGATTATTTAAGGAAACCAGAGAAACAGTAAATACACATACAGAGCCTAACTGAAGCCAGTGACCTAAAAATCACACGGCGGTAAAACCGGAGTCACCTTTCACCGTGAGGTGATCCTCCTTCCCTCAGTACGGAACTTCAGGGGCGGGGGGAAGAGTTCAACTTACACACCAAAACTTATCTTAAAGGAAAAAAAAAAAGGAAAATAAAAAAAGGAGAGAGAGAGAAAAAAAATGAAAATAACAAATTTCCTCAGCTGCTCCTGGGTTATCCCCTTTTATTCACTCTTGTTGCAAATGAGTGTTTTAAGGTCACTTAAAGTCTCACCACCACAACTCTTCTTGTTTCCCCCTCCTCTGTCCATCAGTGCATGAAGTTTTAATGCCATATTAAGTCCTAGCCATGCAGTTAAAGGAAAAGGGAGAAACTCTGCTGGTATTTTCTCTCTGCAAACGGTCGTCATTTGACATGAAGGGACATGAGAGAAGAACCAAATCCACAGTCCTGCCTTTAAAAAAAAACAAAAATCATCAGTTTCTGCTTTTGCCTTCAACATTCAGCATTTCTCGCCTGGGAAAATGAGGTGTTAATCTAATTTTTATTGTCTCTTCTCCTTTGGCACTTTCTTCTGAAGCTCAGCAGCTTCCAAACAGAGGAAGGGAGAAGAATTGTGTGGCTTTTTGTTTTATTTTTTACTTTTGAGTCACAGAGCTGCTTTGAGAAACTCCAACATACAACTGAAGTCTATTAATGCTGTGCTGACAGCTTTTTTGTTTTTTCTTAAAGGTGTACGGTTGAGCACATTCTGTAATTTTTTCCATAGTGCCTTCCCCTTATTTTCTTTTTTATTATTTTTTAAGTTAAAAGGACAGTCCAGAGCTTTTCAGAGGGGTTTTTTTTCTGCCTATGTGTAAATAAATACTTTGGGGAAGGGGGGCAAAGGAGGGTGATTTTATCAATGGACACTTGAGAAAAATCTACAGAGATGGAGCTTTAATCTTCAGATTTGTCTTATTGTTCAACTTCCCTTATTCCAAGAAAAATAAAATCAAGGCATTCAAGTGGCAACTTAGGCTGCTCAGAGGTGGAGAGCTGCAACCAGGAGCCTCAAAAGAAGTAAGAGAAAGGGTAAAGTTATGATGAGGGAAAATGAGGAAGAATATTTTGGGGCGGGAGGGTTAAGGGGGGGATTTTGAGAAATAATAGCCCTGAGATGTCCTACAAAATGTACATTCCTTTGGTGGAAAACTTCATAATGCAGAGAAACCTCAAGAAATAGTGCTTGAAAAAAAAACTTTACGCTCTTAGTGAATGTTTCTACGTGATGCATGTGATCAGCCTGTCTCCTCGGCCTGGATAGGCAGTATTTGCAGTCGTGTTGCTCTTGGGAAGTGGAGTTGGCATCCCTGTTCTCCAGTCTCTCCTCCCTCCTCAGGTCAGTGTTCCTGTTGAAGTAGCTCCCCACCCGCTCCCATTCACAGCAGGCTGTGTGTGACTGTTCTCCCCATCCTGCACCCCCGGGGCATTTCTGGTGGCCCTTTGCTCCTCACCAGAGCAGTGTGACATTAAATTGGACAGAAGGAAAGCAATCAGCCCACAGCGCTCTCTGTGCCAATCTTCAGTTGCGTTTTTTCCCTTGGTGGCCGTTTGGCTGGATCCCTTCACCCCACCAACCTGCAGCGGAGATCTCCTCCTGCCCGGCCTCAGCACGGGCAATCTTTTGTTGGAGGGTGCCTTTTTTTGTAGTAAATGTTACAAAAGTTTTAATCCTGAGATGGACTCTGCCTTACACTTTGATTTTCCAGCAAATGAAAGAGAGAGCTACCCTGTAGAGTATTACTTTTTTCCCCCCTCTCCTTGCTAGCTGTCACTCACTCTCTTCCCACTTTGTAAAGTGATTGGAAAAGGAGTCTATGGCATTCTACACCTGGACCATTTGATTGTTTCCTTATTTTGGAATTGGTGTATATCATGCAGCCTTGCAGACATATGTCTTGTGTGTGTATATATATTAAAAAAAAAATCCGTGTTTAAATAAAAAAAAAAGGCCTATGTACTTAATCCTTTAACTCTGCAACAGCATTTGGTAGATAGTAATTAACTGTGAATAATAAATATACATTGAATTCTTCACTTGAGCATCTGTCTGTTATTTCTGTTAACTGACCAAGCTATGACTGAGCTTGTAGTTCAGACACTTCTGGAGCGTTTTGCTGAAAGGGGGTTGTGGGTGTTGGGCTGGTGTAAGCACAGAAGCCAGGCTCAGGCTGTTGTGGCTTTGGCTCTGCTCCATCAGGGCCCTGCAGATTGTTTTCACTTCTGTTACATGAAGAAGAACTACTCTGTTGGGCTAACAAGGTGTGGGGGCAGCTGTCTGCAGCTTCGCCCCAGCCTTCCCTGGTGGTCAGAAAGTACCTATGAGCGTGAATGTTGTAATCAATTTTAACATACAATAGGAAAAGGCCTACATAGCAGTTTTGAGTGGGTTTTAAGCATTTGCTCTTAACTATTATGCTTAAATACTGGTTATGTCAAGGTGGAAATACCTGGATATTCCTACAATTTTTTCTTTATTTTTCTTTTTTTATGCCAGAAGTCCATATGGAAAATTCAGTGTGGCTTGAAGCACTTGGCTATTTTTGTAATGCTGTAGCAGAACATGTTGCTCAAAGTGTTTTGCTGTATCTTGAGTTGCTTAGAAAATTTTGCTTCCCCCGTGCTTTATCAAGACAAGAGAAGGTTTGTCAGTCTGTGGCTGTGTAAGGTGGAGGTGGCGGTGGGAGCAATGCTGAGGGCAGTTGCATGCTGACCTTTTCCTCCCACAGCCCTGGCTCGTGGGACCAGAGGTGGGCAACAGAGCTGGGGAAGAGGCTGGATCACAAGTGTGATGAGGAGTGGCTGAGGGAGCTGGGGTTGTTTTACCTGAAGAAAGGGAAGGTCCGGGGGTGACCTTTTTGTTCTCTACAACTCCCTGCTAAGAGAGTGCAGCCAGATGGGAGTCGAGCTCTTCTTCCAGGTAACGAGTGACAGGACACAATCTTAAGCTGCACCAGGAGAGCTTTAGGTAGGACATCAGGAAGAATTTCTTCAAGGAAAGCGTAATTAGACATTAGAATTGTCACACAGTTAGACATTAGGAGTTGTCACTGCCCCTGGGGGTGTCTGAGGGAAGACAGTGCCATGGTCTGGCTGACAAGGTGGTGCTGGCTCACAGGTTGGACTCCATGCTCTCAGGTGTTGGCCAGCCCCACTGATCCCGTGGTTCTGTGAACGCCCCATCCCGCGCGTGTTGCCGACGTGGGCGCCCTTCCCGGGACTACATCTCCCAGCGGCCCCCGCGGCGCGCAGGCGCAATGCGGAACCGGCGGCAGCGGGTGAGGCGGCGCGGCGGGAGTCGGCCCAGGGCCGGACACCCCCGGTGCCACCGGGCTCGGCTCGGACCCGCCTCTGGTGGCTGCCACGGGCGGGGCCGGGAGCTGCGGGGCAGAGGGAGTGGTGCAGAGGGGCATCTTTGTGTCCCGTGGAGTGAGGAGGGAGTTTGGGGTGAGGAGGGGACTGTGGGCCTTGGCGTGAGGGGACTGTGGGGCGGGGGCTCACTGTCCCCTGTGGCCCTGCCCACGCTGGGGCCAGCCGGCAGGCATGGTGGGTTACGACCCCGATGCCAAGTGCGTGTCCACGGCGGAAGCGGCTGCAGCAGGATCAGCGTCTGGCTTGGTAACTCGGATCCTTGTCAGCCCCTTGGATGTCCTCAAGATCCGCTTTCAGGTACCTCACTCGCGGCGTGCCCGGGGGCAGGGATGAGTGAACAGGTCACCTGTGCAGCCAGAGAGCACTAAATTTACTCGTCAGCCCTCAATTACTTTGTGTACAGGTTATGCAAGGAAATAGGGCTATCTTGTGTCTACCACTTCTATTTATACAACTTAACTTGTGTGGGAATGGAATCTTGTGTTTCTCAGAGTTCGTTCTCTTTCTGGTTTTGTGAATGACTTCCACTCTCTGACTGAGTTTCGCCATCATCCCTCCTGCTTATCTTTGTGTTCATGCACGTTTTTATTCTTTTAGAGCCCTTCATAAATAACATCCCAGTCAGATCCGAATGTGGTTCTTTGGAAAGACAGAATGTCACCCCTTAGCATTGGCTGGCTGACAGGGTTGTGAATTCCAGAACTGGACACTTGAACCAGTGTTGAAGGGTGAAATTGAAAATATTTTCTCCCATTTCCTCCAGCTCCAAATTGAGCAGCTCTCCTCTAGAAATCCCACAGCCAAGTACCACGGCATCCTACAAGCTGTGCAGTGCATCTTCCGGGAAGAGGGCATGACAGCCTTCTGGAAGGGCCATGTTCCCGCTCAGTTCCTTTCCATCGGCTTTGGAGCTGTTCAGGTGAGGGGACCAGGCGTCACCTGGGCACATTGTGTGTACACAGGACACTGCTGTGCTCCCTCAGACCATCTGTGTTCAGGAGTGAGAAGGCTGTATAGCTGTATAAATCTGGTGTATAATTCCTAAGTTAATATTCCTGAGCTTGCTGAATAGACTGGAGCACAGCGAGAGCAAACTGAGCTCAGTCTGTATCTGGTGTCATGGATAAACCCTCTCTACCCCTGACATTTGGCTTAGCTGTTCATGCCTCAAGTCTGGGCAGTTTTTTGCTTCTACTCATGCTGTCACCCTTAGGGCTTGTTAGGAAAAAAGTCAGTGAAGCTGATGAGGGTGTTTTACAGAGCATTGTTATGCTTAATTTGTAAACATTGATAACAGCTTTAGGAGCAGTGGCTGAAAGGATAAAGGACAGCATATCTTAGACATAGCAAACACTCTTCTGGATCCACAGAACACTAAAATTAGTTTTTCACGAGTCTAAGTGCAAGAATTAGCAGAAGAGTGGGACACCAGAGTATCCCAAGCACTCCCCTTAGTGATTTTTACACGTTTGCAAGTTGGGGAGAAATTTTGAAGGACATAGAAGGTGGTGACAAGCCAGGAGGGGTGGAGCTGTTGGTGAAATTAGAGAGGAGTGGGAGACCTGTGTGCCTCATAAAGATCGGCTTCCTGACCCGTGCGCTTTTGTTTCTGAAGTTCATGGCGTTCGAGAATCTGACAGAACTGGTGCACAACGTCACCTCCTTCAACGCCCGCGACTCCTTCGTGCACCTCGTGTGCGGGGGCCTGGCCGCCTGCACAGCCACGGTCGCAGTCCAGCCCGTGGACACGCTGCGCACCCGCTTTGCTGCCCAGGGTGAGCCGAAGGTGAGGCTTGGCGTTCCGTGTGGTCATCCATAGCAGTAGCAATATTTTGCACGTCTGAAGATGCAGGATGTTTGAAAGCACATACAGTATTGTGGGTTAAAATGAAGGAGCAGGTGCTGTTACACACAGTGTTTGCACTGTTGCCATGTTATCCTTCGTGCTGTTGACGCAGCTTTCCTAATTGTGTTTTGCTGCTTCTGATCCTGACACGTGATGCAGGAAAGAAAAACTGTCCTTAACAGGATAACTCAATTTTTGCTTTGGCTGTTGGTTTTTTATAGAACCCGCTCCCCAGGTTGTTGAACATTGCATTTTTTAAACTTTCCACATGCAGAGTCATATTTAGATAATGATGGGGATGATACTTGAAACTAGTCACCTTTTACCTGTGCTTCATGTTCTTATTTACACAAGAATTGGTCTCTGTGCTAACTAGGTCTGTAATAGTGAATCAAATTTGTATCAGAACCATTTCTGTATTTGGCCTGCAGTAGAATTACAGTATGTATTATATGAATTGTGTTGCAGGAGTTAAGAATTGTTAAAAGAACAATAATCAAGTCTGTAATGCAAGTGGTCTCAGAACTCGGCTCCATGCCTTTTTCTTTTAAGTCACAAGGGCGTAGCAGAGAACACCATGAGGGTGTGGAAAATCACCTTGCTCATCACTTTATGCTGAAGAGAGTCGCCTGTAATTTGGGCAGTAGGAAATTCCTATACCCATTACTGGGAAATTCCTGACCTTTGGTTTGCTGTTTTTAAGTTCACTGGAAAGTCACTCAGCCTCTTCCTTGTTGTCCAGATCTACTCCAACCTTCGCCATGCAGTGGTGACCATGTACCAGACAGAAGGGCCTCGGACTTTCTACAGAGGTTTGACCCCCACACTTGTTGCTATCTTCCCATACGCTGGTCTCCAGTTCTTCTTCTACAATATCCTGCAGCAGTTTTCCAAATGGGTGATTCCAGCTGAAGCAAAGAATGGAGGTAGGAACTTGAGAAAGTGATGGCTGCAGTCAGGAGAGAAAGAGGATGAATGCTGGTTTGGGTGACGGATGTAAGCTCTTTTAGTTGTTTCACATTTTTATTCAACATCTGAAAAGTATCTCAATTTCCCACTTCTCATTTTTACCCCTGCATGGAAATGCCAAATTTAATATAGTGGAGTTCACAAACAGCTCCCATTGTGGAATAACCATTATGGAAGTGAGTGGATGGGAAAGTGAAGTGTCACAGGCCAGGGTGCTCTTTCTTTAACAGTGAAAGAGCAGTGAAACAGTAACGTGTTTCTTTAACACTTTACTGATTTTGTGGGAAGACACTGTTGCCATAATTTTTCTGTTACATTAGTGCTGTGGTGACAGGACTCTTGGATTTCCTTGGTAAATCTTCCTGGAGATCCCAGCTCAGCTGTTAGGGAAGAGGATTCATTTACTCTAATTTAAAGCTGTCAGGCTCTTGATTTGATGTTTTTTATGTTGATTTCTAGCTCCATTGTAAGAGAACCTCATCCTGATGCAACCTGCCATCTTGGCAGTTCTAGATACCTGTGCCTCCTTGAGTGAGGGGGATGAAGCAGCAGTGAGACTTTGTTCCTCAGTGGAATTTCTTCAGCAGAGAAACTAGACTTTTCAATATCATGTCTGCATATTTAACTTTAGGCGGCAGAGGCGGATGGTGGTTTTGTGCTGGGAGCTCATGTTTGTCAGGAAAAAGTCTAATACAGAAATCATTTCCTACAAGCCTCTGAAATCATCAGGCAGTGTCAGCTTGTGACATTCCAATCCAGAATACATCAGCCTGGGCAGTCAGGGGTGCAAGATTTCCAGTGCCCAGGCTTTTACTAGGGCGGGGCATGAAAACTTCCATCTACTGGCAGCAAGCTGTCTGGTGACTGGGGTTTGGGGTTTTTTGAGCAGAGCAAAAACAGTCAGTGTAATGGACCAAGAGGTCCTCTGATTCCAACAGACAGTGCAAGCCTGAAAAAATAACTTGAGATTCTTTGGCTGAAACTATTGCAGAAGAGGTGATGCAACTTCAAATGACATTTTTGACCTTACTTCTTGTGAAAAGTAATTTTTAACTTACCTCTTGTGATCTTTAATCAGAATTCCCTGATAATCCTCTTCTTTTCCTCCCTACTGTCCTTTTCCCTTTCTGCTTCTCAGCCAGTGTTAAAAACCTTGTCTGTGGCAGCTGTGCTGGAATCATCAGCAAAAGCCTCACGTACCCTTTGGACGTTGTCAAAAAGCGACTGCAAGTGGGTGGCTTCGAGCACGCTCGGGCAGCCTTTGGGCAGGTGAGAAATGCTGGAAGTGGTAGATTTTCTGAGTATGGAGCTAGTCCAGTCCACTGGAATGCAGTGACAATCCACCAGTGGTACCTGTTGAGTTCATGTTTGGGTTGGTAGCTCCCAGTGAGCACTGTCTCGTTTAATACTGTGAATTTATACATGAACATATTGGGTTTATTTTATGATAGGTCCCAGGAGGGACCTGTCCAACGTACCTGTGCTCTGGCTTCAGTCATCCCTCATGCTTCTATCATCCCTCTCCATCAACTGTGTCTTGGAGCCAGGGATGAGTCAGGAAGGCAAAGGGATTTCGATTTACTTTTCTAGTTGCAGTTTGGTTTTTCTGATTCAGAACTAAGTTACTAGCAGAGGATGACACTGGCTCTGTGCTGGGGTCACCTTGACACTGGCTCTGTGCTGGGGTCACCTGGCCGTCAAGCTCCTCTTCTGCAATTAATATTTTGACACATGAAATAGGCACCAAGTGTTCAACATGTGTTTTATGTATGAGAATAGCCTGAAATTCAAAACAAATTAAATACTCTGGTGTTCTTTAGCATTGTTACCACCTTGAAATATGTTTGAAGGAAAATACAGATCTTTCAAGGCTCTTTTTTCCATGAAATGTGGAAATTTTCTCTTTTCCTTAAAATTCTTTGCATCTGAGAAGGAAATCAGTCTGTACCCTAAGAAATTCTGGAATAGGATTTTGATGTCTCAGCCCATTGCACTGGATGCTTTTCCTCTTGCAGTGAGATATAGAATTTGTTCATAGCATTGATGTATCACAAGGTGTTAAAACTGAACAGTGTAACATGACAGCATGTAGACAGCTAATTTGGAAACTTCTGAGTGCTGTAGTCTGTGTTTTCTTTCTGTCAGAAAACTCAAAATGTTTTCCTTATTTGACAGTGAAGGGGATAGAAAACAGCAGCTGCATAATCTGAAATAATGACTTCACAAACCTGTGCCATAAAGTCATGTTCCTATTGCATGCAGAGGTTTTACATACATTCAGTGAATATGTGCATAAACCGCTGCTGATGCTAAATGTCTACATTTCCTCTATCCTGCTCTCTCTAAACTGTCTCTGAAACTTTGAGTTAGTTATAATATTATCCAGAAAGGTATCTCTAGGCTGCATGTCAAGATAATGTTTCTGTGGTGTAGTTTGGGAATCTTTGTGTTTTTTTCCAGTTGTCCTGAAGTTTTCTTGTTTAACCTTGTTGCCATTTCTCTCCCAGGTACGGACCTATGGGGGTCTCCTGGACTGCATGAGGCAGATCATGCGGGAGGAGGGCCCAGGTGGGTTCTTCAAGGGCCTCTCTCCCAGCTTGCTGAAGGCTGCCTTCTCCACCGGCCTCATCTTCTTTTGGTACGAGCTCTTCTGCAGCCTCCTGTGTGCCATGAAGAGCCCAGAGAGCACAAAGAGGAAGGAAGGCTGAAAGGGACGCGTGTGGCTGCCTGCTGCTCTCAGGAGGGGAGACTGATGGCCCTGCTCGGTCACAAACATGTTGGAAATGTCAGAGCTCCCAGAGCTTCCCCAGCCTGTGGGGAATCACCTCCTGGGACCAAGCAGAAGGAGAAGGCGACTATAGTTCTGCTGGAGACACTGAATGGCTGAGAGCTGTTCAACAGAGCACTTTTCTTCTGTCTCCTCTAATATCAGTGCACATTCAGTGGGGAGAGGAGGAACCAACAGACAACTTCCTAGCAATGCCTGTGTTCTGGAAAGGCACCCAATAAAGTGGGTGAATCCCTGAGCTCACCCTGGATCCCGAGAGGAGATTCTGGCCCAGCCTAGTGCTGCTTAACCAGCCAAACACCACTTCCTAGCACTGCATTATTCCCTTGCTCTGTGCCTGCTGCCTTCTGTTTGCACCAGATTCTTGTCTTGGTGTTGCACAGGTCACTCCGTCCTGCTGGTGTGAAGTCAGGTAAAGCCACGTTACTGCACAGACCCTCAGTTTTCCTTTCCTTTGCTGCCAGCTGCTGCTTCTTGGTCACCACTTGCTGGCTGAGCATTCTCTGTCATCTTAAACACAGCATGTTCTCTGATCATGCTTGACCAGACTTGTTCTTCCTCTAACTCCCATGAGCTTGATTTCATGCTGAATTCCCATTTCTCTACCTAGGTGTCTGGCCATATGTCTGTTAGGGATTTGCAGTGCCTCACTCAAGCAAACCTGCATATTAAGAGCCCCACTCTGAGGGGATTCAACGCACAAACCCAATTTTTACTTCAGGGTTCTTTGCTTCAAAGCAGTGAGTAAACAAATGCTGTATAGAGTTAAGAAATAATTATTCTTCGAAGAATTATTATTAAGTTGGAATAATGAAGGGAAAGTCCTGTGGAAACTAGTAAATTTTTATCATTATTTATTTAATAGCACTTTTGAATGTGTCTAACAAGTATTTCTGAAGTGGCCTCATAATATTTCAGAACCTCAGTCCTGCACTGGTGCTAGCAGATGAAAATGTTTTGACAAGATTTGCTGAAGTGAAAGGAATGAACATCAAATGGGAATTGGTTGGCTGAGCGTGGTGTTTCACATGGGTGATTGAATTAGAGATGGAAAAATGTTTTTCTGGAGTTTCAAAGGTTTTATGAGTGGTTAAAAAAACCAACAAAATAACCTACCAGCAACTCTGATTTATGTAACAGTGGAAAAGAGGAAAATTACTTTCTTCCTCCTCTTTTATTGTGTGTTTTTTCAAGCCTAGCAGGGTGTGGCTTGACTGTCTGGAAGGCAGAGTTCCCAGGCCTGCTGTACAAAAGCAGTTAGTCATCTGCAAGGGGTGGATAAGGCAGAGCACTTCAGTTATTTGGAGGATGGTTTGACGGTTCTTTTGCAGTATTCAGGGTGTTAATCCCAAATGGTCTGGCCAAATTCCAGCGTGACCAATTCCATTCCGTTGACGCAACTTCTGGCAATTTTGAGCATATCAGCATTGCTCACTTATCCTGAGCTGTTGTGAGAGGCTGTTTTTAAAAAACAGCTGTTTCACTGGTGGCTGAGGTAGCTGGAGAAATTCCTTGCAAGCCCAGGCTGAGTAACTTTGTGTCTGTTTTAGGTTTGAGATCTGGGAGTACAAAGTGGCCTGCAGGTGACTGAGCTGCATAAAATTAAGTTCATTGAGCAGTGTCAGTGTCAGTATCAGGCAAGAGGCCAATATGTGAGTCTTAAAGAGGGAGAGAGAGCTGTATATACTCTAAAAATGGCCGTTTTGTTTAGAACAGAAAATGTGGAGTTTCTCCAAATGCCTCAATCTTACTGGCATTTTCCAGTGTTATTTAGGCTCTTCTGAGATTCTTCAAAATATTCTTAACGTTTAGCCTTTGTTTATTGTTCACCTGTTGTTCTTGGAAAGATATCATAAGGAGTAATGAACTCAGCCTCATGACATCCTTCTGATGAAGAGAAGTGTCTCTTTTCAAAACAGACACAAACAGGTTGGCTTTGTTACTGTCTTTTGTTGCTGGTGAGAGGAATGCCTTCATGGTTAGCAGGGACAGGCCAGAGCAGAAAATGTTTGGTGCTGACCTAGGCTTCCTTGGGAAATGAGGACTCACTGTCCTGTCTAAATATTGCAAGAGTTTTCTTCCATTTTTTGTCAAAGAGCTACTGTTAAATCGCACAAAATAGGGGGAAACTGGTTGAGAATACAGCAGCAGGAAAGAACAGGAAAATCTGTGCTCTGTTGCAATGATGTTCCTCGAGGGTGCTGTGGAGGTTGGGGTGATGCTGGCATGGGCAGCTTGGCAGCATTGGAGAGTGATCATGGAGCAGATTTCCTCTCTGGGGTAGTTTTTCCTCCGCTCTGCATTAACTGAGCTTGCCTCCACCCAACAGATGGCAAAGCCAGAGTTTAGGTTGTGCCTGTCTGGCCCAGACTGTCAAGAGACACTCCCTCTTCGGAGGTATTTGGGCTGTGAGTCACAAATGTTACAGGCCCATAAAGGTATCTGGGCTTCCAGTGAGAGGGAGAAAGATGTGAAACCTCAACAATATTAGGAGCTGCATCCAACAATCTCTTCTTCACCTCTGATCAGCAGCATCTGTCCCTCATAGATTTCTCATGTGCACTTTGCTAGGGAGAGCACTGTAAGAGGAATGTTGATTTCTCTATGGGATTGAGGCTAAATGAAGCACTAGGAGGACAGGTCTTATTTCTCATGCTGCTCTGGCAAGATAAATGCTGTTAGGAGCTAAATCTCTTAGAATTAGAGGAGCAGAAGATGGGAGAGATCTGTGGTGACCTTGTTCTCCCACATGCTGGAACAGATTTGTTCTTGGAAGCTGTGTGCTCCTGTTCAGTGTGAAGTGACTCAACATGGCGAATGCCTCACTGTGAGACTTAGCCGATTTTGGCCATTGGGATTTCTTTCCAGGCTAATCCTATCACCAGGAATTGGCCTGCAGTTCACCTCACAAGCTGCTCAGCAGTTGCATTTGTTTTCTTCTAGTGCCTTTTACCATGAGAATATCCAAAAGCTCCTTAGCAAGTAGGAGCGTTGGCGAGGAGTTGTGCTGTGGTTATTTGCAGCTCCACCACGGCACTGAGCCGGCCTCAGATGCACAAGATCTGTGAGGAACATGCTGCTTCCTGCAGTGCTGGCTGGCTCACCAAGTTCCTAGGACAGTCCCACTCTCAGGACACTCATCTAGAGCTGCACAGCATCATTTTTGACATGAAATAAATGTTTTATGGCTGGGACTGGAATATATCATATTTAATTTGGATTTAAGTTTCTCTTGTGATGTAGAAATTGTATCTGTGGCATGTTGCTGTGTTGCCTGAGTGGATGTTTTGCAGCTGCTGTTTCCTGAAAGCATCTGAGCACAACACACACAGTGTGTGCCTATCTTTAAGACAAGGTACATTAAATATTTTGTTATGCAGTGTCTGGCTGCAGCTGGTTTATTCTTTTCCTCTTCGTGTTGGACCTCGCAGGAACAACGTTGTCCTCCTGCTGCCTGAAAGGGAGGATAATCAGGGCCCAGAGCGTGGGGCAACAGGAGCCACTTGGACTTCCTATGGCTGGCTTGTAGGTGCTCCTCGGCCATAGGGGCAACTGTACCCTCTGTGTGGGGTGTCGCTGTTGAGGACTGCACCAAAAGGGAGCAGCCACGGGGGATTTTTTCAGCGCAGTCCCACTGCTGTGTCCTAGAGAGGATTTTGGAGCTGTGGTAGCCAGTCCTGAGCTTTCCACCCCCGGTGGATGAGTTCGGGCTTTGTTTGTATCCAGCCAGGCCATTCAGTGCTACAGAAAATGTTCCCAAACTGTTCGTTCTGTGCTCCCTCAGCCATTCCCTGGTTTCAGCATCCTGGCTGCTCTGCGGTGAAGGCTTCACCCCCTGCAGAGTCTTCCCTTATGAAATGGTTGAAATTTGAGAGGAAAAACGAGAAGTGTGTTCTACCATACTCAGCTCTTGTTGCAGTGCGTTGGTTTAGTGCATCTCCCCTTTCCTGACTTTTTTTCTGCTCCTGTTTTTATACTACTCGGCTGCAGCCTGCCCTGGAAGGGCGGAATTCACGCCGTTATCGCCAGTAGAGCGCCGGGACAGCCTCGCGGGGACCGGGGCAGAGGGGTGAGTGCGGCCCGTGTCCCACCGGTGGGGAGAGTCGAAAAAGCAACGACCGTGCCCGGAAGGGTGTGGGGGCAGCCGGCCGTGCCTGGGGGAGCCCGGGAGTTTGCCGAGGAGCAGCCGGCCGTAGCCAGCGCTCAGCCCGCCGTGCCCCGGCGCTCGCAGGCGGTGGCGCTGCCGCAGCTGCCGCCGCTCTCCCGCCCGGCCCGGCCCGGCCCGTCCCTCCCCCGGCTTGGGCGAGGAAATGACCTAAGAGGAAACCTGGGCCGTGCCGGGAGGGCGCGGGACTCGGGAGGTGCCGGCGATGTCCCGGCGGTCGGAGGACACAGCGGGGGCGGCCGGCAGGTCGGTGGGGCTGCGCCCGGCTCCCCCTACCCTGCCCGGGGCAGCGCGAGGGCCGCTTTCCCCGGCATCCGCCTCTTCCTCCGTCCGGTGGCCCCTGGGCTTGTGCCAAGCGCGGGGCTGGAGCGACGAGAGGCAGCGGCGAGCGTTCCTGGGGGCTCCGCTGGTCCAGCTGCCACGGGAAAGAGGCGTCCCGGCGCTGGGGGTTCCACTTGCGGCTCGGTGGGAATGGGATAGGGGCTCCGGGGTAGACCCCCTGGGGTAGACACTATTGGATGGCAGAGGAAACTCTGCTCTTCTCCCTCTCCTTGTAGTGGCCAGGACTTGTCCAGCCCATACTGCCAGGTGTGAACCTGCAGGCACCTGATCTGGTGGATCACCAGCAGATTGAGGGTGCTGACCCCAACCGTGTCAGCCCCCGAGACGGCTCGTCTAGCAGGAGCCAGTGGCAGAGGAGCAGTCGGTACCCGCAGGTGCCCCATGTCACCTACTGTCACCAGCCCTTCCGATAAGGTGGTGCTGACAGGAGGGTCTCCAGTGCAGGCGCGACCTGGCTGGCTCGGTGTTCACACGCTGTGGTTTGCTCTGGGCACGGTTATTTGGCACAGCAGTTCAAAGCAGCCGTAGCCATTCCAGGGAGCTGTGGAACAGAAGCTCCGGGAGAGGGGCCGGGCGGTGGCGGCACAGGTCTGTGAGTGCTGTGCTGCGTGAGGTACTGCGCTCTCCCCAGGTTTCTGCTGCGTGGAGATGCTGCCGGTGGGACAACGAGGCTGCTGGTGATCCTGGGCTGCTCCACTGGCAGTGCAGCATGGCATGAGTGCAGCTGCAGGGAGAGGAGAGGTCGGCTAGGAATGTTTGCCAAGCAGGCATGGCACGGAGGGCACCCAGCTGCTTGTGAATCCACCTGGGAAAGAAACCTCTGTGCCAGTCCCAGGGTAGGTGAGAGGTTTGGCTGCCAGAGCAGTGTCAGCAGGTGGTCACCCCCATGGGGCTGCTCTTTGCTCTGAGTTACTGTTGTGCTGTATGTGAGGGGACTGCCCACTGTACTGTCCCATGCCCCTAAAGGCTCTTGGGCTTTGATCTAGTAGGGACCTGTTTGCAGAGAGGGGTGAGTAATGGCCGAGGAATTTCGACGAGCTGGCAAAACTCATTTGGCCGGTTGCCTTCTCCTGTTTGTGCCGCTGATCTGGCCAGGCCTTCATTTCCATCCAGCAGATCCTCTGTGAGTCAAAGCAAGTCCTTCCTCTCTGTGCCGTGGGTACCCTCTTGCTTGTCTTCAATCATGAAGCAGAAGAAAATCAGTCTAGAGATTAGATAGGAGCACTGCAGGTGCTGCAGAGCAGTGCTTGACTGCAGAGGGATGAGAGAGATGGGAGCTGTTGCTGTTGGGGATTTGGCTGCTGAGTTTGCTGTGTTGCACTGAAGCTGAGGGAGCCTGGCTGTTGTGCAGGAGAGGTGCTCTGGTGAGCGTGTGTTGGATGCTTTTATACTGGCTTTGATTCTTCCCAGATTTTTGTATGAAAGCTGCTGAATTGGTGTTTAAAAGGCCCAAGAGAGCCTTCCTGTGACACAGCCACATATATTTTGGGTATATTTTGGATCTGCTTTTTCTGTAACATGTTTTTCATATCGGAAAAATATAAAGGCTCTGAAGATGAAGTTCTATCATCAGCTGATAGGAGACAAGGCTATAAAAGATGTGGGAAAGAGGATTTGCGTAGATCTAGGGGTGGAGTTGGTGCCCTAATAAAAGAGGAGTTTCCTTGGGGTCAGGAGCTGTCAGGAGCTGTCAGCCTGTGCTTCAACATTACCGGGGATGTGCCAAATGGCAAATGGGTGAAGGTTTGCCTCTGTCCAGCTAAGCTCTGTGTGCTCCTTCCTCAGGGACTGTCACTAGCTCATCCATCAATTGCCCTGACTCTTGCCCTTGGAGGAAACCAGTCATGGGGGAAACGGGCAAAGAGGAGTACAAAATACAGTCCTTCGACTCCGAGACTCAGAAGCTGCTGAAAACAGCCCTCAAAGGTCAGCAGGTTTTTATGAGCTCCTCTGCCAGCAGTTTCTGTGCCATTTAATGTGACTGTACTGGGCCCTGCACAGACCTTGGTTGCTTTCTAGGTGCCTCAAAGCAATCAGGGGCCAAAGAGGGCTGCGTCCTGACAGTATTCCTCTTCTCTGCAGACCCCAGTAATGTGGACCTGGAGAAAGTGGCGAATATCATAGTGGACCAGTCCCTCAAAGACTCTGTGTTCAGCAAGGAGGCTGGGCGTATCTGCTACACCATCATCCAGGTGAGAGCTCGTGTCTGGACAGTGACACACCTGGACTTTTGCATGCCTTGTCCCTGGGCTGGGCCAGGAAAGGCTTTGCCCAAGTCACATGCTCTAACCACTTGCCCCATGCAGTGGCAACATCCAGAGCAGTGGGCTAGCACAGGCAGCAAGTTGCAGTTCTCTCCCTCTCTGGGAATCACAGGAGGGTATCTGTGTGGTACTGCATCCCCCTGCCCCTCTGACACCCCTGTTTCATCCCTTCATCCTGTTTTTGTGGGCTTACAGGCAGAGAGCAAACAAGCTGGCCAGAGCATCTTCCGGAGGAGCCTGCTGAACCGGCTGCAGCAGGAGTACAAGGACAGGGAGGAGCTGCGCACACGCTCACTCCAGGCCTGGATCTGCTACGTCACCTTCATCTGCAACATCTTTGACTACCTGAGGGTGAGGAGCTGGAGCAGCTAGCTGCTGCTGCCTGGAGTGCCAGAAGGGCCTAGACATCCCAGGATACCAGAGCAGGGGTGTTGGGTGGGTGTTGTACAGAGCCCCAGGGCCCTGAGGGCCAGAGCTGGTTCTTAGCACAAGGATGCTGACAGTGCTGGTGTTACCTACCTACAAGCTCGGAGAGGCAGAGGAAGTCTTCAGAAACAGTCACAGTGTCTCAGCTTCCTCATTTGGTACCTGCTGTTTGAAATCCCTTGATTTGCCTGTTCCCAGACATCCCAGATTGGACTGGTTTAGTTGCTGTGGGATTTGCTGATGAAGTTTGTCTTCAGGCCTTTGTGCAGTGTGTGAACTTTGAATTCCTGCTTGGAGTAGATGTAAAAATGATGCAAGTAGAGCTGCAGGCAGGGAAAATATTGTTGGAACAACTGTATTTCCCACGACTACCTGCTTACATCTAAAAATAGATGGTTTTTATGTCATTTGTTCAGCTCCTCTGGTTCCTAGCGACTCAAATGTCTGATCTCTGATGCAAATCCCACTAATACAACACAACTAAATCTTGCTCCCTTCTCCTTTGGAGAGCAGCAAGGGAGTAACTATTTAAAACAGCCACAGACTGCCTTCTGGCCCCAGGCTGACAATGCTCTGCTCTCCTTGCAGGTGAACAACATGCCCATGATGGCTCTGGTGAACCCTGTGTACGACTGCCTGTTCCGGCTGGCACAGCCCGACAGCCTGCAGAAGGAGGAGGAGGTGAGTGCAGGGAAGAGCTACTGATGTTCCTGTTGTCCTGCCGAGGACCTGGAAAAAGCACAGCCCTGGGGGCGCAGAGGAGCCTCTGTTGCTTTGTGCTCTACCATCTGCTCTTCCTTCTGAAGGTGGACTGCTTGGTCCTGCAGCTCCACCGCATTGGTGAGCAGCTGGAGAAGATGAATTCCCAGCGGATGGATGAGCTCTTCTCCCTCCTTCGAGATGGCTTCCTTCTGCAGGAGGGGCTCAGCTCCCTGTCCCAGCTCCTCCTGCTGGAGATCATTGAGTTCCGAGCTGCTGACTGGAAGATGACGGATGCTGCCCAGAAGTATTATTACAGTGAAGTGATGGATTAACCTCTCGCAGCAGAGGAGTCCCCAGCACCTTCACCAGCAAGCTTTGTACCAAGTTGGAATTTTTCACATTAATTTTCTAGCACTTCCTGTAAATAGGATTTATACTGGCTAGAGCCTCTATGTACCTACTGTCACACGCAGCTGGTGCTGGTCTGACTTAGGAGGTTCAGAGCAGTGGGAAGGGCACACTTCACCCAGCAAGTTTTCCCACTGATTTTGTCTTAATATTGGGCTGCTGCCAGCAAAGGGCTCAGAAGGCTTCTAGCTCACACCAGCATTTTCTATGAGTGTTAAGGAAAGCACAGTTTAGGCTGAGAACATTTTGCTTCACCCCAAAGCCAGCAGAGCTGTGGGAGGCAGCAGGGAAATCTTCCAGCTCAGGTTGTACCTGGTTCTCTGGGACAGGTCACAGAACACACAGTGGCCTCACAAACAGCTCAACCAAGTGCTTTTTTTTCCCAGACTTCTTCCAGCATGCTAGCTGCACCTGCATGCACATAGCCTCTCACAGCCAGGAATATCTGCCACAGGGTAGACTGACAGGAGAGATCCCTGAGCACATGTAGGAATGGGTTTTATAGGTTTTATACAATAACTTGCTTTTTTTTCAGAATTTTGCAAGTTTCAGCTATGGTGTATTTCTTACAAGAATGAGAGAGGAAGAAAGAAAACAAAATAGTCTATTGAAGGATTTTTTCTAATAAAAGTTTTCAACTAACATGTGCCCTGCTTTCTCCCTGTGCAGCTTCGAAGCTCTGAGCAGTACTGAAGGGCTGCTTCTGACGGAAGCCCTAAGGCTGTGATAACTCAGTGTCTGCTCTAGTCTAGGGCCTCAGGGCTTCACACAACCAGGATAGCTAGAACAACAGAGACAAAGGTCTGGAATCGGGAAACCTTTCCCATAAAACTGGTTTTATTTTGTCAAAATTCCCATCAAATCTGTGCAGACCACATTGCTGATGACCAAAACCAAAAATCAAAAAGGGCCTTTTATTGCCTGTTGTACCAATCCCTGTGGAAAGGGATCCAGATCTGCTCTTAGCTCTGCAGCCAAAAGCATTGCTGATTTGAGGAGCAGAGAGACTTTGACATCCCCAGGAAAGAGGTAAGTGAAAGATGGTTTTGTTTAGCATTGCTGTAAGAAAAACATCTAAGGCTTCACAGGGAAGTGATTATGAAATAACTGGAGCAGCCCTGCTGGGGCTGGTAACTCAGATTCCCCCTTCCCCCATCCAAGCAAGCACAAAGAAAAAGAACCTTGTGGGGATCATGTGAGCTTTCCCTGGGTTAGATCAGAAGCTGCCTGCAAGGGCTATTCCACCTTTCCCACTCCCAAGCTGGCAGCCCTGGGGCTCTGCTCTCCAGGCCGTGGCAGCGTGTCCCTTGCAGGGTCCCTACCACCAGCGGAAGTGGGCGTACGCCCGGTTGGCCTCTGCCATCTTGTGCAGGACGTGCTTCTTCTTGATGACGGGCCCCTCGTTGTTGAAGGCCAGGAGCAGCTCCTGGGAGAGCTTTTCTGGCATCATCGTCCGGCGGTGCTTGTTCTCCCTGCACTCGGTGATCAACCACTTCATGGCCAGGAAGCGCTTCCGATTGTCCGTTAGCGGGACGGGCACCTGGGAAAGGGTTAAACCACGGCAGTCATCAGCAACCTGCTCCTCCCCGGCAGCCACACAGCACAAGCTGGCACCTGCAGATGTTCACTGTGCTGCCCTCTGCAGCCGGACCCGCTCCTGACAGCTGAGCCCTGCCAGTTCTGCTCTGTCCTTAGGAACTGGACACTGCTACCAAAATGGAAATTCTGGCCCGTTCGGGAGCTGGCTCCAGGCTGGTTTGAGTTAGCAGGGATGGGAGATGGTCACTCCATCTTTGCACTGAATACAGAGAAGTCACAGAATCACAGCATGGTTTCAGTTGGAAGGGACCTTAAAGATCATTTCATTCCAAATGCTTCCATATCTCACCTCTCCTCCAGGCCCCAAGGGTTGCAGAGCCCGTACTCAGAGACAGATTCTGCTGGTGTTTTAAGCATCCCACTGGATCTAGGTGACCCATTTTGCTATGCTGACCTGCCCCAGGGGTTTGGGACCTCTCCCCAAGCAACATGGTGCAATGGAAAGGATGGGATGGGTAGTCCAATTCTTTTGCTGCTGACCTCTGTCTCTTTGGAAAATACTTGCTGTGTATTTCTCCTCACATCTAGTGAGAAAACCAGAGACTGCTGCTGATTAATAGCTGGACTTGATTGACCTGAGAAGTCTTTTC
Source organism: Cettia cetti (assembly GCA_013401135.1). Lineage (NCBI taxonomy): Eukaryota > Metazoa > Chordata > Aves > Passeriformes > Sylviidae > Cettia > Cettia cetti. The sequence continues at coordinate 33,023 of VZUI01048396.1, read as the reverse complement.
CAACCTCACTGATTCTGTGACAGGGGAAGCACAATATTTAGAGGTGGGGATTCTGACTTTGGACAGTTTCTGTTTTAGGTGCTGTTTTATTCCAGATTGCAAAGTGGATCTTTCCAAGGAGAGATGATCTTGAGTTAATGGGGTGAAAACCAGTTCATCTGGCTCCCTTGCTAATTGTCACCCACCCAGATGTGCTCCCAGCCCCCCTTTTACCTGGTAGGTTTTGCCTCCTCTGGTGATGTTGCTGAGCCCAATGATGGGCTGGCAGTTCTTGAGAGCCTGGTGGAAAATGACGTAGGGGTTGCATTCAATTGTCTCCTTCTCATTTTCTGGAGCTTTGTGGTATTTCTCCAGCTGCTTCCTTTTAATGGCCTCCAGAGTCTTGGAAGAAAGGTAAGAAGACATATAGAGCAGATGAATTCTCCCTCTCCATGAGGTTACATCACTTTTACAGGCACCCCATTTTCACCTGAGCAGCTGGTCTTCCAGCCCCGAGGCAAAAAACCTCATTCTTAAATTCTTTAACTCAAGTTTTATTTCACTCTCTTCCAGCTCTTCAGTCTCTTTTATCAGTCATTGCATTTTGGATGAGGGGGATAAGGAGCACAAACCTTGGCCAGAGGCCAGGAAAGGGCAGGGACAAGGTGGAGCCAGGAATAGGGGTCTGTGCACTGAGCATCCTCCCCTGCAAAGCCTGGACTCCAAAACCAGTGTGCTTTTCTGTAACAAGGTATCAGGAGTTTATTTGGAACATTGGAGCAAAATGTGTTCCCATTTCAAGGGAGGAACAGACCAGATGGGACCACCAGTTAATACCAGTTGCTGTGGGTCAGAACAGGCTAAAAGCTATGTCATGTAGGTGACACATCTGTGGGACATCAAGGGCAAGTTATACAGAGGGTAAGGCATGACAGAGAGCTGCAAAGATGATCTTTAGTGAAAATTATGCTTTTCAAGGGTATTGTCTGCATTTACACAGTACAAAAAGACACAGGGATGCTGAAGGATGAAAAGCGAAAATTCTGCATGAAGCTGTCACCCGCTGGTCTGTGAGCTAACGAGGCTGGGGCAATGTACATTTTATCAAACAAATCATCATTTATCAGAGGAATCATGCTGTGAGCAACACGTGACAGAGCAAAACACATAAGGACCACAGAGAAGGACCACCCCAGTTCTGGTGATTCCCAGTTTCAGTGGGTTTGACATCCCAGCCTTCCATTTTGTCTAGTTTTAACATAACAGTAAGAAGAAACATGAGTTCTTACCTGAGACATGAGGCTTCTGGCCAGCACTTTATTTCCACTCTTCATCATCATATTGGTGAACTTACTGTAAACACAAAATCAGATAGGATCTGATATGAATTCTGATTTTATCACCTACAGAAATAAGCCCCCTACCCCCATCCCTTTGTTTTGTTCCTATGCTTAAGTGTTGGTGCTGCCGCATCTGCTGTAATTATCTCCAATCACTGCGGGACAATGGACTCACTGATAGGAAAAGATTAACCCAGAATATAGGGATTGTGCAAAAGGCAGCCAGCAAGTGAAGGTAGAGGAGGGCAGCACAGCTCCTAGGCTTTTATGGAGAGAGGAGGAGCTGCTGCTTTCTCTGACCTGACCATGGGGTCGCTGAACACGGAACTGGAGAGACTGGGAGGTGCAGCCTTGATAGGTCGAACAGCCTTAAGCTCCATTTGTTCCCTTTCCTCCTCAGTCAGCTCCTCTAAAGGTTTCTGATACGATTCCGTTTTCACTTCTGGCTCCAGGTAGCTGGGGTTGTAGCGGCTCCATCTCACCGGCATTATCCTGCAAGGAAGGAGAGAAGCGGCGCTGTAACCCAGTGCACGTGTTGTGTCGTGACAGCGATGCAGACAGATGCGGACAGATGCGAACACGCCTCAGAAGGACATGCTAGATGTGAGAGGCATCACGTGGCAATGGGGCGAGGAGACCAATGCGGGATTCTATGCCTTTTTTCACTGCTCCTGTGGGCAGGCATTGGAAGCGGCTGCGCAGGGGTGAGGTGGAGTCACCATCCCTGGAGCTGTTCAAGAGGCGTCTGGACCTGGTTTAGAGATTAGAACAGCAGTGTTGCGTGCACGTTCGGACTGGATGACCTTAAAGGTCTCTTTCAACCTTGATAGTTCTACGCCTGTATCAGCCCGACAAAAACAGGCGAGCGTCCTGTCCGTCTGCTCCCGGCGCTGCGCACACCTTCCCCGCACCCCTCGCGCGCTCCCGGCGAGCCGCCCCCGCGCCTCTCCCCGTGCTGCCCGTGTTCCCGCGGTGGGAAGGAGCCCCCGGGAGCCCCCCCGGCCCCTCTGGCTGCTCACCGTGGCAGCCAGGCCCGCAACCGCCGGCCCAGCCCCGCCGTGCTGGGCGCCGCCATATTCCCTGCGCGCGCCACCGCGCGGGGCGGGGCCATCCCTGCCGGGGGCGGGGTCATCACCGGCTCTCGCGCGGGCGGGGCGGGGCTCCGGGTCGCTCCGGCAACATGGCGGAGGCTGAGGGGGAAAGCCTGGAGTCGTGGCTGAGTGAGTACCGCGGGCGTGGGGGCACCGCCCGGCCCCCTCCGACCCCCGGCCCCGCTGCCCCCCGGCCCCTTAGCCGCTTCCCAGCGCCTCGCTGCAGCCTCCGCTCTCCCGACCCCGCCACCCCCCTCAGCCGGGCGGGAGCCCCGAGGCCGTCCCGGGCCGAGGGGGGGTGACAGCACCTTCGGGACGAGTTGGCACAGCCCCCCGGGCACGGGAGAGTTTCAGCACACCGGGCACGGGGTCTCAGCACCCCGGAGATGTGCCGTCCCGTGGGAAGAGCCGGTGCCGCCCCTCCGGGCGGTCACCTCGGTGTGGGGCGCGGCAGCGGGTGGGGGCCCGTACCAGCTCCCCGTGGGAGATGGGGGCAACGGGCAGGTCTGCAGCTCGCCTTGCTCAATACCTGCGAGGCTGCTGCTTTTTCTTGTCCATAAAGGGTCATGGTTCGTGTCTGTCCCTCCCGTCTCTTCCCTTGCCTAGGTTGTGGCCCGCCGAGTGTACAGCCTGAGTGCTGTTATTGAGGTTCAGAATTGTGGGGTTTCCCAGATGAATTGCAGTCATTTGTTACGCAGCTGTGATTTTCAAGCAGACAAATCCTGCTTTATGCCTGCCTGAAGTTTCAGGGTAGTTGTGGACATCCATTCTGTACGAGCTGGAATATATCATATCAAAAGCCTTTCTCAGGATAAGGTACATTAAGCGTTAGAGGGGACAAATCCCCGTTGTTTGTTGATGCCCAGCCCCTGCTGAGTGTCACCTGGCCGTGTGTCTGTCCGTGCTGCCCATGTCATTTGGGCTCTGGCTGTACAGAACACAGGGATTTGATTCCTGAATGAATCAGTCATAACTGTAATTGGTTTTCGTGTATTCCACACACAGGAGCTCCTGCTGCTGTCCCTGGGAGGCCATGCTGCACATCATAGCCTGTTGCCTATATTTTCTTCCTTTCTTTTTAATAATTATTTGATTATGGCAGCAAGTGGAGTTCCAACTCGTCAGGCACTGGGCAGACAGCAGAAGAGGGTCATTATCCCAAATACCTCAGAGTGCAAAACCTGTTATCTTGGAGCTATTCTTCCATAAGCAAGACTAGATAATTCTCCTTCTTTCTTGGTATTTTTATATAAAATTCAAACACGTACATGCTGTCAGGATCTGTAATACAAGTTATTGGCTGAAAGATGTTTTCTGCTCTTCTCATTTTAGCTCAATCCCTTCTGTCCCCTTACCATTTTTGCCTCTCCTCTGAACTCCCACAATTTGTCAATATCTTTTGTTGTAGCCTGTGAGACACAAGAAGGAACACCCACATCCCTTCCTTGCAATCTTCTTCTGAGGAGAGCTGACTCACCCAGTTCAGTTTGTATGTGAAAATATCTCTAGTAGGAAGGATATTTTGGGTTGTATAGCCTGGAATGTTTCCCGACTGCTTGTTTTGTGGGGATATTTTTTAATTGAGGAAGTTACGGGAGAGGTGATGTGTCCTTGGCCAAGGGGCTAAAGGGAAGAGTTGTTAAGGCCTTACTCACTGTGAGAAGCATTGCAGTGAGCCTGATTGCAGAGGGCACACATTTTTCAAGGCTTGAGTGCTGCTCTCTGATTTAGGAGGATGCTTTTATGCCAGGTCACTGCTACAGTGATCGCTGCTGGTGTGGCTGTATCGCCCCTCCCATCGCAGGGAGCGCGGAGCATTCCGTGTCCAGGAATTACCGGCGGGGTGGTGAGGCCGGGCAGGCAGAGCTGGTGCAGCTCCCGTCTTTCACCTGCTCTCCCAAGGGGTTTTTTTTTCTGTAATCCTGACAAAGCCGTGGCTCATGCCAGCCTTCAGGGTGTGCCATGCTGCGCCCTTGCTAAGGGAATGGCTCAGCAGCACAGCCAACTTCCCAGCCACGGGAAGATGGAGAATTTCTTACTAAAAAAGGTTTGTTTTTTTTTCCTGTGGTGTTGTGCAGCCTTCTGCTGCCCTGCCTCTGGCATCAGGTGGAGTCACAGACCCATGAAGTAACATCATCCTCGTGTCCTGCTGCTGCAGCAAGATCTGCACCTCAGCCTGGGATGATCTGGCATCTGCATGTCGTGCCTCATTCCAGGCAGCTGGGATGAGAGAAGGTGATCCTTCCTGTCCCTTCCTGGCTGGCAGGCTCTGCTTCAGCTCTGAGCTGAAACAGAAGAAGGTTAGGAAATAATGTCAGTTGTACAAACACAACTGGAGCCTTTGATTCCAATGCTGCTTTTTCTGCTGCATCCAAAAGGAAGCTTCTTGTATCCTACTCATGTCAGGCTAAGGCAGTGTTCCACTGTGGAACAGATGCAAATGGATAAACTATTATAATTGTCTTAATTTCTTTTTTCCTTGGTTTGTCTGGCTCAGCATTCTTTTCTGCCTGGGACTGCAGAGTCCAACTGTTAGACTGGACATGCCTGGGCTGGGAATCATAGGCTAGACCTGACCTGGGGAAACTCTTTGTTATGGTGGCTTTTGGCTCATTTCAGTGGAGAAGTGACCCCGGAAAACAGGAGCATTCATTACCAGCCAGTTAATGGTCTGTGGTTCTCTTCATTCCAGCTGCTCTGTGGTGCTCTGCATTCCAGTATCATTTCTCTCTAGAGAAAACAAACACCTTTGTTTCATATCTAATTATTAATGTGAATGTTGCCTCATTAGCATTTCAGTCTGGCAGAGCACCTGACGGCTGAGTGGCTCTGATACTCAGGGTGGATGTGAAGCAGCTTTGTTTGTCCTGAGCACATTAAAAAAAGCTGAAAACTGAGGCAGAAGTGGTAACAGGACAGGGGTAGTGCCAAGACTTCAGTCCTAGGTTGCTAGTTTAGATTCATGTGATTGCCAGTGTGAAATGGGATTTTCAGGAGGGGACCAGGTGGACAAGTGTCCCTGGAAGCAAATGACTGGTACCAAAAGGGCCTTGGTTGGCAGTTTCAACAGAAAAGCCAAGGACTTGATATTCCAGGGCACCAACTCTTCATCCTGGAGTGAATCCTTTCACATAAGGCTTGAGGCAGCATATATATATATATATATATATATATATAATTATAATTATAATTATAATTATAATGCAACACAGATGAGCTCCGTGCCCACATGTTAAGCATTCTGCATAAAAATAGAATTTTAAGTCACAACTTGATAGACCTGACACAGCTTCCAGTAGGGCTGGGAAGGTGACGTGAGGTGATTCCACTCCGCTGGGATGCTGAGTTCATGTGGCTGTGCTGAGACTGGGAACAGCTATCCATACACCCTGTTGTGTTGTCTCATGCAAACACATCAATCTCCAGAGCCAGGGCAGGACTTGTGATCAAGCCCATTAACTTTTATGAACCAAGGTTTCATATGGAGGTTTTATGGATGTTGGAAATAAGGAGTTTCTTCATGTGGAACAGCACTTCCCTTTGGCAGTCACTCTCTCTTCTGAGACTTCACAGTCTTCGTGTGAGAGCTTTGGCAGAAAAAACTTAGGGGAGTCTGAGAGCATGAAATAATCCAGTGTCATTGCAAAAAGTTTTTGGAGATATTTGGAACAGCTTTAAAATTAACACTTTGAACGTGGAAAATGATGTGGTACTAACATTTTCCTGTTTGTACCACATAATTTTCCTAACTTCAGAATGTGCAGCCAACACAATCCAGCTAGTTGTATGTCCTTATCTGTTTGTGCTCCTCTTGCATTTATTAAGTAAATTCCCTTCATTCCAGCCAGGAACTGAGTGTTTTTCTTCCAGGGTCCTTAGCACAAGAGGTGCTTTGGAGCATCAAACCACCACAGTGCTGTTTGACTTGCATGAAGAGGCTTTAGATTGTTGTAAGTCTATGGTTTCATGATGCTTCCAGAGTGTTCATCACTTGAAAATGTGGTAATAAGGTTTAGGTGCCACATGTTTGACAGAGTCGTTTGACTCTGCAGAAGTTGTCTTTTAAACTGAGCTTCCCTTGAATCTCTTGAGTTTAAGGCCAGCCTCGTAGCTCAGTGAGTTGTACAGGATATTACCTTGCAGTTATTTCTCCCCAGCTGCTTTCTTGTTTATCTAGGGTCCCATGAAGGTCAACAGTGGTCATAGAGATTCACCTGTGGAATATTTTACCATGCAATCCATGGAAAAATTTACTTGCTTTACAGCTATTGTTTAGTGAGGAGGAAAACCTGAGCAAACCTTGCAGGACGGCCGCAGTAGGAGGGCTGAGGTGCACTGGGAAAGGAGGGTTTGAAATAGATGCCTGACAGCTGGTTTTAGCTGTCTCTGGAAAGGCAAAAGGATATGTTTTAATGATGATAAAAAATGACACTTGGTAATGCAGCATGTGTTTTGTTATGCTTCCCTCTGAGATGAAAGTACAGGGATATGTGCTGGGTTTTTTCCTGCCCTTCATCCCCTGCTCTATACTATCTGACTAAGCAATATTTAATTTCCTAAACCTCTTTCCATTACATTAAAATTTTTAGGAAGATGTCTTAAATTCCAGCTCTTACATATATAGGGACAGGTACAGTGCATTGTTTCTTCCCTTACAAGAAAGAAAAACCATCATGTCTGGTCATCTTGGCTAGAAAATTAGGTTAAATCAGGAATCTGATCTCCTGTGAATTCGTTGCCGCATCAGGGTTAAGTAAAATACATGGAGAAGATGCATTCATAACCTAAGAGATGCTGATTGCCTCACTACTCTGCAATCAGCACAGTCAGTGAGGTCCTGCTGCTTAAGGGAGGATCCTTCAGGAGCCTGAAATAGTCCTGTCTGTACAGCATTGATCTCTTGGCTTCAGCATGTAGGATTTGAGTTCCTGATCAGGTGCAGGCTGCAGTGTTTATTATTTGCAAGAAGAACTCAATGTATAATATTAAATTTCAGTTCATAAATCCCAGGAGAAATGCTAAGGAATCAATCAAATCAGCTGGCACTTCAAAAGAAAGTGCTAATGCTAAATGACTGATATTAAACATCTGATGTTCCAGCTCTTGCTTCTTCAAAATTCCCAGGGAATACAAAAATAATTTCATATGTAGAAAGTGTGAGGGTTTAACCTTTAAAGAGTTTAATGTTACAGCCAAATAGAAAGAGACAGCATTTCAGGCAGAGGAAATTGTGAGCTGAAATATTTTATCCTGTGATCTCATTTAGGATATGGAAATAGTCTCTAAATACTTGAAATTTGGCACATGTTTTCTTTGGAGAGCAGTGGTTCTTAGTGGATGTTTGGATGTCTCAACTTGGACACACCCTTTTCCCTGAACAGACATACCACGTGTGAACTTCTTTCTCCTTTTTTAGAGCTGGCAATAGATGTCAGATGCTTTTCTCTAGGAAATGTCAGACCTTTTATACTGTTTCTTCCCTTGTTTGGTAATGTGTTCTCTTTCCCCTGCCAAAGATAAAGCCACCAACCCATCCAACAGGCAAGAAGACTGGGAATACATCATTGGATTCTGTGACCAGATCAACAAGGAACTTGAAGGGTAGGTGTCCCAAACTGCTCTAGTCTTAATAAATTGATGCTCACAGCTTAAAGTGTGAAATTCCATTACCAAACATTTACATTTTCTTTTATATATACTGATATCACACGGAAGAGCTGGCTACAACAGAGAGAAGATGCTGCCTCTCCTATGAAAGGCAGCGTGGCTAATCCAGACTGAGCACTGGGAAACTGGGAATTCTGAATCTGCTTCTAATTTCAGGTTCTGTAGCTCCAGGGTTCTCATCTGGCCAAAATTATTCCATTTGCCAGTTTGTAAAATAGGGTCATCACTGATGGTGCTGGTGGGGCTTGATATCTTTAAAATCTTTACTTGCAAGACACTTTGTTTAAACAGCAAAATTTGTGAAAGTGTGAAAATCCTCTGTGGTTTTACCTGCTCTGTTCCAGGCCGCAGATAGCTGTGAGACTTCTGGCTCATAAAATCCAGTCACCACAGGAATGGGAGGCAGTCCAAGCCCTGACAGTAGGTAGAACTTACCCCTCCTCTTAAATCCAGGCATTTGGATTGCATCCTGTTGCATCCCCTGGGGTGGAGTAGAGGGGGCACAGGGAGTGTCTGTGGGGTCAGCTGGGGGCTGAGTGCCCTGATCCCAGGAAGGAGTGGGAGGTGGGAGGGAGCACAGTTCCATCCCTAAAGTCTCCAGAAACATCTCTGGGGTAGTTCGAGCTGCATTCCTTTGTTATCTTCAAACAAGATTTGTGTTTGTTGTTGAGGCCAAGTATTGAGATAACACAGACCCAGATAGGCCTGGCTGAGGGTGGGACACCAGCCTGCCTTGATGTGTCATCCCTAAAGATGGGAGATTGATGTCTGCATGGAGCAGGAATACCCCACTGACAGGCCTTCACCTCCCCTCTAAGCAGAGCACACACTGTTATTGTAGGGGTTTGGTGTTGCTTTCAGCCCCTGTTTCTGTTCCTTGAATGCAGGTGCTGGAAGCTTGTATGAAGAATTGTGGGAGAAGATTTCATAATGAAGTTGGGAAGTTTCGCTTTTTAAACGAGTTAATAAAAGTTGTGTCTCCAAAGGTTAGTCCCTGAGCCCTGCAGCTGTAGCTGCTTTTTGTGTGACCTCTGTAAGCTACAGGTAGTATCTAAAATATTTGCAGTGTTCTGTTTGGCTCATTGCACTTATTAGTCTATATTCAAAAGCATTTGCTTGCTAAGCTCTTGTTGTTTGGATTTTTTTTATGCCTTACTAAATTTTGCAGGAAATTGTACTAATTTGCCATCACTGTGCAGTCTCTGGGCTGTTCTAATTCTTCAGGTAACTCAAGGGCTTCTAAAACTTGGGCTGTGTTGTTTAAAAAAACAAAACTCCAGTGATGGTGGAAGAGAAATGTGATGCCGAGGTTAAAACAAGAGGTTTGACAACAAACCATGGAGTTCTAGCCCTCATTCTCCTGACCGGATGTGTAAAGAGTGCCAGGCTAAGTTCCTCAACATTCATGATGAGTTTAATGTGCTGAAAATCTTCCCTGTGGCATGATTGATGCAGCAGTGCATTCCCATATTCTCTCCCATAAGAGAGAGGAGGGGGTGGTTCTCTGTAATTTTTAAAATAGCAGAATCCTGGAGCCTGCAGAATAGCTGCTTTTTTTTCCCTGAAGGTAATCACAAAGCTTCTCTTCACCATTATTTTAAATCTATCAGAGGAGCAATTTTTCCTCCTAATGAGATGTACCTTAGATTATCTTAGAACTTGGATCATACACTTTTGAGTGTATTTCACAGAGCTTTGGCACCTGAGAGCTTTATTTTTTAAAGGAAATTAAGAACATGAAGAATTTGGATCTTTTTTCCCCACACTTAGTACCTGGGAGACCGAGTCTCAGAGAAGGTGAAGTCCAAAGTCATTGAACTGCTGTATAGCTGGACTATGGCATTGCCAGAGGAATCCAAAATCAAGGATGCCTACTACATGCTGAAGAGACAAGGTAGGGGAGTCAGCTGCTCGCTCGTGGATTCTCTTCAGCCTGGGCTTTGAGCATGAGTGTCACAAAATATACAGCTTCTAATTAAATGGGTCAAGGCAAGCTCTGAGGGGAGATAGAACAAGGGAGAAATTCTCTGAGAAGCTTTAAATTGTGTGTAAATGCCTTAGGCAGGGTTGGCTCTGTTAACTAAGTTAGTGAAATACCTTGCAAATACTTTTGTTTTGGTTTGAAGGGCCTTTTTCAAGTTTGGGGTTTGGTTTTTTGGTTTTTGTTTTTTTTTTTTTTTGGTGGAAGTAGTAATTAGATGATTTGAACAAGTCTAATTTAAAGTGAAATAAGAGCTTCCAAGTAGCTCTTTGTATTCTTTGAACTAAATGGTTTTGCAGCTGTTCCTTTAGTTCAGCTGACACACATTTCTTGTGTAGGCAATGAAGAAGTGAAGAAAATGAAGAAAACAATGAAGAAAACTCAGTAGCTTTGGAAGAAAAATAGATTCCATGAAAGCTCTGGAAACCATCTTGTCCTATTAGGACACACAGATTGCAAGTGATAACTGTCCCTTGCAGCACTGTGGATGGATAAACTAAAGGCTGAAAGGGACTGAAAATGGTTCCTTCCCTTCAGAGGGAGAGTTTTAGCTCATGTGGGATTGGGAGAACATCCAGGTAAAAGTCAGCTCAGGGATTTGGATGTATTGTTCACTGGAACAGCATGGCAGTGTCAGGGGCAGATGTGTGTTGGCTTTGACAGCAGCCTGAGAGTACCTGTGTGCCTGCCTGATGTGAGTGTGTGTGCTGATCCACAGGGATTTCCTTTCTGCTTTCAGGGATTGTCATGTTTGATCCAGTGATTCCTGCAGACAGGACACTGATTCCTTCCCCACCGCCTCGTCCCAAGAACCCGGTGTTTGATGATGAGGAGAAATCCAAGGTACAGTAAAGGCTTGTGTCAAAATCACTACTGAAAAGTGATTACTCAATTTAGAATAAGGAAGCAAAGTATAATAATGTGGGTTTTATTTTGGGGAGGGGTGGTCTGTACTTTTGCAGGGTCCACTGCTTTGTCCACCTGCTTAACCTAAAGTTCCAGTTAAGGCCTTGTCTGTGTTACCATTATGTTAACATGCCATCCTGCTGAAGTACTGGAAAGCAGAGAACGTTTCACCTACAGGAGGAAAAATAATGTATAGGAAGAATAACTATCTAGTGCCAGAAGTCTCTGAGATTTCACAGAATATGTCCTGTGTAAAAGCAGGAATGCAACAACTCACATAGATACTAAACTCTAAATTACTTCTGCCAAAGTCCCTGTAACTATGGAAGCTATGTAAGCTTTGTAATACTGGGATGTATCCCTTTCCCCCTGAATTGTTCATATAGGTTCCTTTCCCTTTGCTCAAGGGTCTTTGTTTCCTGACTATCATCTTCTTATCTTTCAGCTTCTAGCCAAGCTGCTGAAAAGCAAAAACCCAGATGATTTACAAGAGGCCAACAAACTAATAAAATCCATGGTAAAAGAGGTAAGAAATTCCTGTAGGATTGGTTCAGGTCAGCAGTCTGCTTTCCAGGTTTTAAGCAATTTGATTTCAAATGGTGGAGAGCTTAGGATTTGGTCTCTAGCTTGTACCTAGGAGATGTTTGTGTCACAGAAATGTCTACAGTTGGTGTCTCTGGTGGAGGATGGGGCAGGAATTGAATGTCACTTGTTGTAATTAGCCACATTCCTATCATTCAAAGTGGGATTTCATATCAAGGTTTGGTGGAAGCATCGTGGTACCACCCCTGGATGCTAAGGACTGAGTCACTGGAGTGGGTCTTCTCACAAACAAGTTCATGGAAATACCTTCCTGACTGTAGAGCTGTGCTGTATCCACCCATGGCAGTCATTCCAAACTCTGGAGTCCAGGAAATGACTCACTGGGATTCTGGCAAATAAAAGGATACCTTGTGGACTGTAGTGATTGTGTAGGTTACCAAGATATTTCATTCAAGCTCCTCTTGTCCCCAGGGCAGACTCTTCTACATCTTCAGTTGGAATCTCCAATCAGAGATGGGTGGACATTTTCCACCAGAGTGTGCTTGTTGTTCCTAGTAAAAGTTTTGCTTCAAACACATCTCTTTTGTTAAATGGCATCAAGTGAACCAAAAAAAAAAAAAAAATCATCTGAAAAGGTCAGAAAGGAACTCCTGGGAACATTTTAGTGGTGTAATTATACACTGAAGTCTGTTTAATGAGACGTTTTGGAAATATGGGGTTGCCTGTAATTTCAGAATGGTGGTGAAAAGACAATAAAATAAACAAAGCTTCACATGAATGAAGAAGGGTTTTGTTTGCTTTTTTCTAGCTTAATCTTAAATAGCCATTACTTGAGATGTTTGCAGATAATATCTGTGGTTGTGTTACTGTGAACTTTTGGAAGGAAACCCTTTCTGTCTGTGCTTTTCACCCTGAAGGATGAGGCTCGGATCCAGAAGGTGACAAAGCGCATGCACACGCTGGAGGAGGTGAACAACAATGTGAAGCTGCTGAATGAGATGCTGGTTCATTACAGCAAAGAGGACTCATCAGAGGCTGACAGGGAGCTCATGAAGGTGAGTCTGAGCTGCTCCTTCTTCCCAGCAATCCTGGAGTCAGTCCTTTCTCACAGACTGGAGTTTTGCAGAGAATTACAAATGCTGCAGTAAAACAGAGAGCAGCGGTGAGGAACAGGAGCAGTTGCTGCAAACAGCAGACAAGAAAATATCGATGTTTTTAGTGCCATCTACCAAAAAGGTGGATGGGGAGTAGCTCAGTTTCGTATATTCTTGAAGTGAGTTGCAGCTGTTGTCCAAAGGTGCAGTATGACAGAACCAAGAAGCTGCAGTTTGTAATTCTGGATCCTACAAGGACACATGGATTGCAGGTCGTAACTGTCCCTTGCAGCCCTGTGGATAAATAAACCTAAGGCTGAATGGGGCAGAAAATAGTCCCTCCTCTTCAGAGGAAGAGTTTTTGCTGGTATTACAGGGTTAGAAGAACATCAGCTAAGTGAAAATTGAAACAACCACCAGAGATGGCTTGGTAGGCCCAGAGCCTTTAAGAATTGCACATTATCTTATTAAAAAAAGTAAACCCACTGATTTTTAACAACAAGGTCTTTAAACAGTTGTAAGATGCTTAAGAAACTTGTTTGTTTCTGTGAACCATTTTGTTATTGCCACCTTTTTGCTCTGTGGTTGCAGCACAACTGAAGCCTAAATGCTGAAGCATGATTCTGCTCTTTCTCAAGCTTTTATGGGACTACTATAGAAGGAAGGAACATGTCTTTTGGACTAGAACTTGACCATAAGTGCTGATGTGAGGGAGGACAGAGATGTGTTGGAAATGCAGGTTGTGTTACTCCAAGCTCATGTAATGCTGCTCAGCATTGTTAGCTGGGCACAGAGGGCCATCCTGGCTGTGCAGCCACACTGGCGGTCAGCATAGCGAGACTGGTCTGTTCTGGGGCTCATTCTGTACTGACTGGTGCTGCTGGCAGTGGCTCCTGGCTAGTGAAACCCTTTGTCCTAATCTGTCTTCCAGGAGCTCTATGAAAGGTGTGAAACCAAAAGACGGACACTGTTTAAGCTGGCCAGTGAGACAGAGGATAATGACAGCAGTTTGGGTAAACTAAGCTACACTTGTCCTTTTTAAATTGCTTTTGTGCTCATTGCCTTTGTAAGGGTTCAGCTGCAAAGTCATCTCCTCACTGTGGGTTTCTGTTGCTTTGATAAAGGACAATCCTTCCCTCTTTGTGCTTATCGTTTCAGTTCAGGCAAGGACTGGATAGTAAAGCTGGTGATTCAGAAGGATGGGAGCAGTAATGGGGGACAGTTGCTGCTTTGGGAGGGGAAGAGTTGCTGTGGGGAACAATCTTTTTTTTGTTGTTGTTACTGCAATGTTCGTGGAGCTAGAAAAGGTCAGAGTATTGCTTATAGAAATGTGGCACAGGCAGAGTGATGGAGCTCATAGCCAAATATTCATGGTTTTTCTTGCTGGTTATTTAGCTGACAACTGAGCACTCTCAGCATTAGTGGGAACAAAGTGACTACAGCCTTGGAGGTAATTTTTGTCTCTCTTGTAGGGGATATTCTGCAGGCCAGTGACAATTTATCACGTGTGATAAATTCCTATAAAAAAATAATAGAGGGGCAAGTGATCAATGGTGAAGTGGATCTCCCTGGGATGTCTGTAGTGGAAGGTGAGTTCCTGGGAAGCCAACTGTTTAATTTTTGAATCCTGCAGTTCTAAGTCTTTTGAACAATGTTTCCTGTTTTGTTAAAGCAGTTTTCCATGGTTCTTGTGGCCAACAGTTTGTGAATCAGAGAGGAACAAGAAGGCTCCTGAGCAGTGGATAAACAATTCTGGACATGAGCAGCAGTGCTGCAACTTTGCATTCTCCATTGCTCAGTCCATATTATTGAAACCTTTGATGACATCAGTAGCAAACCTATATGTGAGCAGTTTGTGTGGCTGAAAGTTCTCATATGTTTTCCTCCACACATTTGTCCTGTTTCTTAATGGTAATGTGTAAGAAGAAGATAATATTATCAAAAACACAAGAGCTGAAGAGTAGGAGCTGGACCAGGGGTCCTTTTCCTGGTTTTGCAAGTAATTCCATTTGTGAATTCGGGCCAGTTGCCCACTTCACACTTCAGCTTCACCATTGAAAGCTCTAGACACGAGTGTGACAGAATTGCCATTTGGGACTCAAACATTTCGGCTGCTGCCTAGCAGCATCTTACTGGGACAAGACTGTTCTAAATATGAAGATTGAGATGATATGAATTTCCTTCAGCTCTCCCGTTCTCTGGTGGCCTCTGTTTATTATAATGCCATAGGATCTCCCAAAGCCTCATCTGAGTTTGAAAGATTTTGAAGAGATCATGAATTGTGAAGCACTGGGGAAGGAGCAGTGGTTGCAGCAAATTTTCATGTGGAAATTCTTTAAGTGTGTGTTGATTTACATAGTCCAAACAGCAAATACCCTTTCTCTGTTACAAAAAGCCATAAGCCATGCTCAGATGAGGATCTAAACCATCTCTGCTAATTTCTTCCATACACCAGGTTTGCTCTGAGCCTTTTGCCTTCTTTCCTAGTGGTGCTCTTCTCCTGTCTGCTGCAGGGAATAACTCCACCAATAATCTCAACACCCTCATTGACCTTGCTGGACTGGACGTCACCAGCACCCCTCCACCGCCGACGCCACCCAGCAGCCTGACAGCAGCCCCCAGCACAGCCCCTGGCCCAGCTGAAATCCCCATCCTCCCTCCTCCTCCCCAGACATTGGCACCTCTGCGCAGCAGCTCCTTCAGCCAGGTGGAAACAGCGCCCGCTCAACAGGGCAGCACAACCAACTCCCTGTCCTTGCTGGATGAGGAGCTCCTGTGCTTGGGTAAGACACTGAGGGGCCTGCAAAAGGGCTGCTCTGTCCATCCTTGCAGAGGCTACTTCTGCGTTCTCCATGTTCCTGGATTCCAGAGAACACTCCCTTGCATCATTCTGAATATTAGACCTGGTCAGTATTAAAATCTCTTCCCAGAGCTGGCTGCAAGAAACTAACTGTGTAGTGCAATTGTAGTCTGATCCTTGGGGCTACTGGGGCATTCTGTGTGTACAGGCTGCAGTTTGGGACAGATGAAGCCCTGATTGTGGGGTTGTGCTAAAGAGAAGGTGCCTCAGAGGGACTGTGCATAGGAGCCAGCCTGCAGGATTGCCTGTCTGTGGAGCTCAGATGTGAACAGCAGAAGGCAGTGCTCATCAGGATGGGTTAGAAGAGCTGTGTGCAGGGCATGAGTGTTGGCTGCTGGTGCTGTCAGTCGCTTCCTCATCATAGACTTGCAGTCCATCTCAATGTTTCATCAGGTTCTTGGGCTCTGGCACAGCTGAATCAAGTTTTGATGGTACTGAAACAGCAGCTAAGGAATGACACTGAATTCATTTTCTCCTCCTGTTGTTTTTCCCTCCAGGCCTCAATGACCCAGCCCCTACAGCAGGGAAGGAGACCTCGGAAAACAAGCAGTGGAGCATGTTTGAGGTACAGAGGAATCTCAGGGAAGGGGAGGGAGGGATTGTCATTGTGGGAGGTCTGAGGACACAGTGTCACCATGGAGAATCATGTGATCACACACAGGCAAATGGGCTGTCTAGCTTAGCCCTAAAATCTGGGATAACTGTGTTTAAACAGAGTTAAAACAGAGCCAGTCCCTGCACCTTTCTCAGTGTCCCATCTGTCCCCAGAATGTTATTACTTGCTTTGCCTAAATTAGAGATCAGATGTAGCCCTGACTTAGGCTGTAGACTGTGCTGCTTGTTGCCCAGCACCTGTTTTTGTGGTAAACCTCTGTCCCTCTGTAACAGAGCAGTGCCATCTCTGCATCAGGGCCAGCAATGAGTTAGAGCATCTGCCTGTCCTCTCTTTCAGAATGAGCAGTTGGACCTGGATTTCTTTAATCTGAAGATGGTGACTGTTGCTTGCAACCCTGCAGGGAATCCTCTTCTCCATCACACATCACAGACCACGTGTGGGACATCAGCCACGCTGCCTTCTGCTTTCCCAGCCTCCCAGACTGCTCCCAGCATCCCAGCACCAAACTCAGCACCATTTGTATTTCCTGCTGTACCAGCTGCCCCTGCAGGGCCTCCTAAGACTATTCCAGCTGCCCCTGGGTACTTCAGCTCGTCTGTGGGGAGCAGCATGTCACAAAAGATGGATGCATTGGGACAACTCCTTGAAGAAGCCAAAGGGTACCCAAAAGTCCCGACTTCACTTTGGCTGTGCAATTAGAAAGCCAAGCTCACTGCAGTGCCAGGTTCTGAGGGTGACTTTCAACTCTCTGGTTTGGTAGATATGTGGGATTGGGATTTTTCTTCTCAGAGGTTTCAGTTTACAAACTAATACAAGTTTCCCACCTCTGGGAGGAAAAGGCAGGCAGAATGCAAAGCCGTACTGTTGCCTGATCCTAATGTGTGGTGTGAAGGGGAACCAGTTGAGGTACGGAGGCCTCGTTTCCTTCCTGCCTTAGAGAAGTCACCCCAGCCCGAACACCACCCCTGTCCTTGTAGTTCTCCTCCTGTGAGACCATGCAGTCACAGACTCCAGCCTGACTCCAGGCTGCTGCTTTGTCCTTGTGATGTGTGGTTATCTCTGGGTATTGGTGAAATTCCTGCTTCATTCACCATGGCTTTTCTGTCTCTTGCAGGAGTGCCACCCAAGGCATGGCAACACCTTCAGTGTTCCCTGGAGTTACTCTGCCAAGCACTGTCACCCCTGCCCCATTAGCAACACCTGCAGGGCTGCCAGCCTCTGCCTCTGGAGCCCCTCCAGCTCCCTTCCCAAACAGCTGCACTGGTGGATCAGGAAGTCCTCTCTTCCAGCCAGCATCATTCCAGCAGCAAGGCAGTCCCATGAAAACACCTGAAATTTCTTTGGCCAATGTCCACGTTCCCTTGGAATCCATTAAACCCAGTAAGTATTTCAGGTTTTTCACTTTGCTGTGGATATTTTTTAAAGGCAGAGCTTCTTGGCAAAGCTCATGAAATAGAGAGAAGGGGATGAGCGGCTCCAGCCAAACATCCCGATCGCCTGATGCTGCCTCAGACCATCTGCTGCAGCATGGCCCTGGATCCTCTCCCTTCTCTCCCTGTGGCAGGCAGTGCCCTGCCCGTGACAGCCTACGACAAGAACGGGTTTCGGATCCTGCTGCACTTTGCCAGGGAGTGCCCGCCGGGCCGCTCGGATGTGCTGGTCGTGGTGGTCTCCATGCTGAACACGGCGCCGCTGCCCGTGAGGAACATCGTGCTGCAGGCAGCTGTGCCCAAGGTAGGGACACACGGGGCAGAGACTGCATCCAGGGAGGCCTGGCCCTGGACTCAGGGACTTGGGACAGCCTGGTCTGACCTTTCCATAGGCTGTGCTCTGCCCCTTTCCAGAACACAAAGGTTCTTGTCAGAGGTAAAAAAACACTGAACAGGATAAGTCAAGATATGCCTGTTCCTACTGTGTTTTGCAAGCTGGCCTGGCTCCTGTTCCCTCGTCGTCACTTGTGGGTTGATTCTCTCCCATTTGGATGTGTGCTGTTGTCTCCCCAGCCTGTGCACACATCCTTCATTGTCCCCAAGGCAGGAGATCATCTCTGATGTTCTGCTCTCTTGCAGTCCATGAAAGTGAAGCTACAGCCACCCTCTGGCACTGAGCTGTCTCCATTCAATCCCATCCAGCCACCAGCTGCCATCACCCAGGTCATGCTTCTGGCAAATCCTGCGAAGGTGAGAGAGACTGGGATTTATCCTGCCCTCTTCAGACACATTTGATATCAGTTGAGTTCCGTGGAGGGGTGGGACTAAACATTTGAGCAGCTACAGCTGTTTGTTTCTAAAAGTTTTGACTTGATGATCTTGGAGGTGTTTTCCAACCTTAATTATCTCTGATTCTAATGTGCCCTCCAGAAGTGGTTACTATGGAATGTTGGTGTTTCAGTTCAGGACTAAAGGAGGCTCTTCCCAACAGTCTCTGGCAGGGAGAGGTATGACAAGGGGCAGCACACTTCTTCCTGCAAAAGGGCAAGGATCATGTTAGGCTCAGCTTTAAAGGGTAACAAAGCTGCATCAGGAGTTTGACTCTCCTGTGCTCTGAGCATGCCTGGCTTTGCTGATAATTAGATCAATGCTAAATTAACTGGTGCTGTAGCAGTACTTTTGATGAACCAACAGACAAATGTCAGATCATGTCTGTTCCATCATTCTCTGAGGAAGTGCTTGTGGCCAGGGACTTGATGGGGTTGACACTTTCCTTTCTGCTGATGATGCCGGGAGCATCTGAGAAGCTGTTTTTCCTTGCTGTAATCACTCATTCAATCAGCCAGCTCTGAAAGCCCAAAGCTGAAGGACTTTCTAATTGTTTGACAAATTTAGATGTTTATATACTTGAGAATTACAACAAAAGTGCTCTTCAAGTATCAGCTAAAAGCTCTGAGACAAAAGGATGAATGTCAGAAGGGTTTAGTGGATGTTTAAAAAACTGTGTAGGTACATGAAGGTGTCCTCATTGAAGGACTGCTTCCATCTCGTGCTTACTGTATTGCAACACATTTTTCAGAGCAGGAACTGTTTTATCTTCCTCCACATGATGAGGAATTTAACTTTTGGAACTGTACCGGCAGTGTTTAGGCTCTCTAGAGAGCATCTGAGCCATATCTGTGCAGTCTATGCTCACAGGTCATTTATGCTTTTCTGCTCCATGCTAAGCAGTAAAAATTTTTTGGTATAAAAAGTATAATGTGAATAACTCAGGTTTGTAAATAGCTGAACTCAATGAACTTAGCCTGAGCCCTCCTGCCCCTGTTGTACAACAGAAGTCTTGTGCTCTCTGTAGAGCTGTCACAGTGAAGTGTTTTGTTCAGGTCTGTTGAGCTGGGACTGTTCTCACGTTGCTTTTGGGTTTTGTCTTTCCTGCAGGAGAAGGTGAGGCTGAGGTACAGACTGACCTTCACCCTGGGAGATCAGCCCAGCACAGAAGTGGGCGAAGTGGATCAGTTTCCCCCAGTAGAGCAGTGGGGGAATCTATGACCTTAGGACACTGCCAGAGACTCTGACAGGACCAGGGCAGGATCCCACAGGACTGGAATGGATGTGCCGTGGGGAGGGACACACATGCTATCCACTGGTGATGTTCAGCTTTGTTTACATGTCCTGACCACTCTGCTTGTAGCTTTAGTCCAGAATGTTGTGCCCCACATTTGAAGGGGCCCTGGAACACTTATGCCAAGCATGAACTGAGAGGCAGCCAGTGGCAGGCAGTGCTGGCTGCTCTTACCTTGACCTCTGGGTGAATCTGGTTCTATCTTCCACTCTATTAAACTTGAAGTTATTGTATTTTGAGGGAAGACCTGTCAGGAGAAGGAGATTTAGTTGGCTTTTCCTGCACTGCTGTCCAGAGATCCCAACAGGTTGTGGGGTGATGATGCCATGAGCTCAGTGCAGAGCCCTGACAGAGCCCTCCCTAGGACTGACCTCCTTGTGCCACATGGGCCCGTGAGCATGCTGAGCAATAATGCTGCTCCGTGAGGGAATGCTTCCTTTTTTACACTGAAATAGCACTTGGCTCCCTTGCCCCTCTCCTGCTTCATTCCCAAGGGCCCGTGTAAGCAGCCCCTTGCTCTATGTGTGCCATACTGCTGTATCCTTACTTGTTATATTTATTTTACATTGCTGGCTGCTGCCCTGGGGCATCCATTTGGGGCAGCTGGGGCTGAGTTTTGTCTGCAAGGAGTTACACTGGTTATTTTTTTTTTTTCCTTCATTGCATTCCATAGCGTGGGGAAAAGAGGAAGTGCACAGTGAGGAGGAAAGAGGGCTGGAGAGTATTGGTCAGTATTGGAGGAGGACAGCACCTGGAGCACAGAAATGTCTTTACGATCACTAGTCAGGGTCAGTGACTGATTCCAGGGATAAGGAGAGATGCCTCTCATGTCCCCTCATGCAGACAGTGTTACTAGTGTAGTCAAATACTATGTTTTATTGAGCTGAGTACAATGACCTACAAGAGGTAAATAATAGAGCTGCAGGGTATTAAAACAGAACAAGCAGGCAAAGGAATAGGCTCCCCCAGGCTGTGATGAGGCATGTGCTGGGTTAATGCCCCATTTTCTTTGTTCCCTGTATTAAGTGGCCAAGTGCAATTGTCCCCACAAAGGGAAAAGCAGTTTTGCTGGACATCAGTGCTAACTGATGATCAGAAAAGCTGATCTCTTAGCTACAGCCTCTTAGAAATAAGGTTTAAATCAACAAAACTTGGTTCCAGCAGCCCCTTCGTTCTTCTCAGTTTCCAGTCTCAAGCAGTGCCTCAGACTGTTGTAAATTAATGGGTTTTTTAACACCCGTTGTTACAAGCACAGAGAGGTGCTTGCTCAGTCCTTGGACACTCAGCTCTGCATTTCCAGCAGGGCTGTCAAGCAACAGCTCTTCTCAAACGTGGAACAGGAGCAGCACAGAGAAAAGCAGTACACAGAGGCTCCTGCCTCATGTAGGAAAACTCCACGGAACATGATGCTGGAATGAATGGTGGCTGTAAAACCATTGCTGCAAACACAGCTTGAAGTTACTCGTAGTTGAATTTTCTTTACTGATGCCAAGTAATATCCCTGGAGATGAAAAACGGGATTCACAAGCCTGAGGCCTTCATAAGAGGCACCAGGCAGCTGCAGGAGCCCCCTGAAGGGGGAATCCAAGCTTGTCCTGGTCTGAAGCCGGTGGAGACCTCAGCCTTGTCTGCTCCCTGATGTAGAAGACAAGGGAGAGGGATGGGTTGTTTGGATCCTAAAGAAAGCTGTTTTCAATTGATGGACTGGGAGATAAGGGACAAGGAAAGAATTCTTTCTGCCTCAGATATGTTCTTGCCAGCACTTTAGACAGAGTAGGCATGGGGGCAGTGCCTGGGTGGTGTGTCCTGAGGAGCAGGGTCACCACTTCCCTGCACGTGGATCTCACTGTGACTTGGAGGAAGACAGGAGGGCACAGGTGCTTTCTGTGAACAGCAGCAGCCACCCAGACATGGACATGCACCACAGTCCTGCTGCAATGAGAATTAAACCATGAATGTTCCTTGTCTGTAGGGTGAGGTTCCTGCTTCATCCCCAGCAGTCCTACCTGTACATACATCTTCAATGCATTTGTGCTGCTGCATGTTGAATAAATCATTTTCCCTACCTGGCTCTGTGCTGGCCCTTTCTCGTGATGGCTTCTGCAGTGTGGTGCTGCTTCTGGAAAGCCTCAAACTCAAACTATCAACTCAAGACCTTCCTAAGCAAAAATAGGGAGGTTGCTGTTTCTAAAACCCTACTGGTTTAAGAGGTGGCCTTCATTTCAGTTCTGGGTGTTAAAGGCAAAGAAAACAAAATTCAAGGAAAAGCTGTAGTGAGGCTCACTTCACCAGGGAAGGACTTCGAGGCCAAGCTGGAACAAGAAGCCATTAACATTTTGATGCAGCTCCTTCAAAAAAGGAAAAATAAAAGCCTATGTAAAATTGTTTTTGGAAGACAAGAACAAATGACCAAACTATCTGCAAAACAAAACATTTATTCTTAGAAAAAGTCAGTTTATGTACAGTAAGCCCCAGAGGAACACTCTGCAGTCTTCAAGACCCTTCCACAGTGCCTTCTTTGATGATGACCCGTGCGAGGTTCCGTGCAAGAGCAAGTCTCAGCATTTCCACTTTGGTTGTCTCAATGTCATCATCCTGTAAGGGAGCAGAGCCTGGGTTAGGGGACTGCACACAGTGATGAGCTGGTGCCAGAGTCTGTCTCAGGGTTTGGAAAGTAAAGATGCAGGTCAGTGAGAGGTATTTACCTGTTACAGGAACCTCCTGAGAAGAGCAAATGCTACATTTCCTATTCAATAGCTCAACCCAAGACAGCACTACCAAGCCTTTTCATTCCCTGGATGCTGCAGGGCTTTGCATGTACAGCAAATGGTTCACTGTTGTGTGCTTGGAACGCTCAGAACCAGA
Source organism: Cettia cetti (assembly GCA_013401135.1). NCBI lineage: Eukaryota > Metazoa > Chordata > Aves > Passeriformes > Sylviidae > Cettia > Cettia cetti. Next base: position 10,529 of record VZUI01048396.1, on the reverse strand, counting down.
GCTGCTTGATGGCAACATCTCAGCTCTTCATTGCCCATGTAATGTGCAATTACTTATCTTGGAAAAGCATCATGGTCCAGTGCAAACTATCACAACATGAGGAGCAGAAGCACTCCTGCACTGGGTTTGTGAATACTTCAGTCTCTTGTTGATGCTTCATTTAACTGCCCTGAACCCACCATACCAGTCTCTGGGACTTGGGCTGTCCCTCTCTTATGCCCTCACTAGGGATAAAAATGCAGTTTCCCTCTCTGACCCTTCCCTTGGCCCCCCTCAATTCATTACCCAGTTGTCCTCAGAACTTGGACTACCTGGAATTTCTGCTTATCGGGATTCCCTGCTGTCAGGTCTTCCAGGCATCGCATCAACTCATAAGTCTGCTCTGCTGAAAATATGACCTGTGGAAATCAAAGTATTTACTGAAAAAAAACAAATTTAGAGACATCACATAGGCTGAAAAGATAATGCAGTTGAAAGGAAGAGAATGCTTTTACACTCCCACAGATCCATTCTGACCCCTGAAATCACAGGATCCAAGGATAATTCAGGCTGGATGTGACTTTAGGAGGTCTCTAGTGCCACCTCCTGCAACAAGCAGGGTCAGCCATGAAGCCAGAGTGGCTGCTCTGAGTCTGTAATTGCTGAATTGTCAATTTCTTTATGAATCTTAAAGGAAAACCTGTGCTTAGAAGAAGGAAGCACTGGAACAATCTTCAAGCAAAGTACCCAAATGAGCAGGATGCAGTGTGTACTAAAATTACCAGTGCAGATGAATTCCACTGCTGTTGTAACAGCAGGGAACTGAGGTAAGAGTCAATTTATCCCTTCCTGGGTCCCTGTGTGTTCCCACTGCTGGGACACTTGGAACTGCCATGGACAGGTCCTGGCAGGAGCAGGAAGGGGGGGGTCACCACTTAGAGCTCCCTTGTCAGGAAAAAAGAAGAGGCCCCTGGGGGGCTGTATCAGTGTGAGCAGGCCCTCACCTCCTTCTGCTCCAGCAGCGGGAGCGCATCCGTGAGCAGCGTCATCCAGAAGGAGCAGGGGGCGATGTGAGCCGTCATCAGCGTCAGCAGCAGCCGCGCCGCCTCGGGGAACCGCTTCTCCCCGTACAGCCGGTGGAACTCCCGGTACTTCCCTGCCGCGGGGTGGGGGAACGAAGCATCAGGGGCTGCTGGGCCTTGGGAGATCCCTCTGCCCCCACAAAGCCCGTGGCAGAACCAGTCCCAACCAAACGACCCCAAAGCAGCCCGGTCTGGGGGATGGAGGATCTGGTACATGAAGGAAGGTGACAACAGGGCCTCCCTGAAAGGGCAGCCAAACCCTGCTGCTGTTCTGGGTGAGCTTCAGGGTTTGCATCAACCTGGTCAGTGGCTACTGCTGCCTCATGCTCAGTGGCTGCAGGGAAGCAATGCCCCCAGTGGCTTAAGAGAGCAGAGAGAATGTCCTTTTTGAGGTCACAAGAGTATCAGGAGGTCTGAAAGGCTGCACCATCTTCCTTGGTTGATTAAATGGAAACTGGGATCGCTGTTAATAGGCAAAGTTCTGCATTTGATAAGAATTAGTGATAAGATCAATATCCAGCATGAGAGAAGTGTCTGAGGATGGAAGTGGGGTTCATTCTGTATCCACTGAACTGTCACAATACTGGAATGATTCTCATTCAGAATCACCATGACCAATGCTTGAGCTCAAGGAAGAGACATGGGGAAGTTGTCCAGCAAAAATACACCTAATGTTCTAAAAACTTCAAGGGATAAACAGGCAGAAATATTTTCAGGCCTTTCAGGATTGTTTAGAAAGAGCAGAAAGGGAAATGGCTTCTCTAGGGCTGACAGCTACCAGATGATGCTGGGTATGCAGAGCTGAGGAATCACCAGTTTTGTAAGTCATGTTTAGCTACCAGACCTAACTTAGGTAAGATTTAATGAAGGAAATTCAGTTCCAGTTTTTGCAAGCTGGACCAAGTGGAAACAGATAAAACTCATGCTCACCCTCCCTCTAAGGGTGGCATCAGGTAGAGGGGAGTCTGTCCAATGCTGACAGCTACTCCAAATTCCTGTCAGATTCTGGCCCCTGAAATTGAGATTCCTAACTCACAGCATCAGAGAAATCAATTTCCTGTTTTGACCCATGAATCAAATGCCACGAGCACCTGCAGGCAGAGGGGCAGGTTACCACAGCCTGCCTGGTGCCAGGCAGGAGAAGGAAGCTGTGATACCTGAAGGAAATGAGCTGGAGGACCTTACTGTCTCTTGGCACAAGTGCTCAAAGAGAGGGCAGATGCAGGGCTCTTGTTCCAGTGAGCTTGACTGGCACACTGAACCCACACACCGGACACTCTGGAGAACTTGGTAAAATTATAACAAGGTCAACATAACTTAAACCAGTGGATTACTGTTCCAATGAACCCCCTAAGGTAGCATCTGTTGGTATTTCAGGGCCTCTCAAGGAAGTGATAGAGTCTGCAAAAAGAAGGAAGGAGAAGTTCAGAGTGTCAGGACTTGGGCCTGTCCTGCTCAGAGCAGAGCAGGAACTTGGTGTGAGGGCAGTGGTAAAGGCCACCCCTGGTACAAGCTGCATCCGAAACCACATTCACCATTTGCTTTCCCCTCATCACTAAACCACAAGGTAGCCAGATGGAAGAAAGCATAAACCCAAGTAATTTTGTTGAGTTCTCCATAACAGACCACGATGGACACTGTAGGCAGTTCTCACCAAGGAATGTGAGCCGGTCACTAAGCAGCATGGATGGGCCCAGATTGTCAATGAGGTCCAGGTCAGAGAAACACCCCCTTTCACAATAGTCCTTAAGGAATCTGGGGAGAAAGTGGAACACAAGGAAAGCTTAGAGGGAAGGACATCATCCACATCCATTCTGTACCTTCTAATCCCTTCCCAGAAAACTTGACTGTACAGTTCAGTTCCATCTTAATCAACCTCCCCAAGGGTTTCAGAAGTTGTCAAACATTCCCTGGAAGTGACCAAGGAACCAGTGTAATGTACATTAAGACGCTTCATTGACTCTTCTGCATTCTGTGGTAGTTGAGATCTATTTTTTAAATGGAGTAAGTGAAGGAAGACAGGCAGGAAGCTGAGGCTGGTGGGTGCATAAGTAACACTCTCAGATCGTAACAAAAACTCTGCTTTTCTCCTGTGTAAAAAAGTTGATAAGCAGCAGGAACAAAAACAATGCTGAAAGCTTTTCATCTGTTTTGTCACAGCCTCCATTGTGCTGCTTTCTGCAGAGCTGCTTCCTGTGATTTTTTTTTCATCCTCCTTTGAAGGACATGTAATGATTCCTACTCCCTCAAATAACAAACAAAAAAACCCCCCAAACCTCAGACTAGCAATCTATTACCACTCCTTTTTCCAGTGCTGAAGAGTGTTGCCTGGCCACCTACCCACAGTGTAATTTCAAAATTATACTCTTAATTATGCAGAGATTGGTCTCTGACTATTTCCAATTAACAAAATCCACACAACAGGGATTGTTAGAGATTACAAAGCATAAGGAGTTGCCAGAGCATTTGCTGAGGCCTGAGCCAAGTGTCAGTATTGTCCTCACTTTGGTAACAACCCTCCCACCCGATACAAGGTCAGGAATTTTGAGAAGCTCATACAAAGCCAGGGACATGATAAAACCACTCCTTGATGCATTTTTTTTTTAGTAGAAACATATTATTAGTAGAAACTGTGGCTTAAGTGACTCTCACTGACTTGTTTGGAGGTTGTGAGGTGAACTCAATTATAAATAATCTGCTGAACAAAGCACAGGTAGACCCAAATCAGCCCCCTGGGTCTCTGTCCAGCCCATCGAACAGCTCTGTCACAGGAAGGGAAGGGCAAAGGACAGAAGTTGTTAAAATAAATGTTTTTTCAAGCAAGGTCTAAGGGGGTTGGGACTCTCAGATAAAGCCAATCTGTTTTGTCTCTAGATGTCAGGAATGAAAACAGAGAGAAGGCACAGCTGCGGTACTGCAGGGGAGAGCACCTGAGGGTGTTGTTTTCTGGTCCAGAAGAAAGTGCCTGGCCCCACCTACAGCACTGGGAGTTTTCCCAGCCCTTGACACAGCAGCCACCTTCCCCCTGTCCCCCCCAGCCTGGGAGCTGCTGGCTCAGCCTCACCGGTCCGAGATGAGGGTGGCAAATGCCGCGTCCTTGGCTCGGATGCTCCAGGACAGGGCAGAGCCCAGGCGGTTGTTCCGCAGAGCCTTCATGGCCATGATCTTACAGATGCTGCGCACTTGGGGGAAACAGCAAAGGAGGGGAAGAATTAGTGTCAGTAGGTTGAGCCGGACCACTGCAAAACAGTGAGACTGAAAATGCACCACCTTGTTCATGCATCTGCCTCTGCTCACAGATCCTCAGCACCTTGAGGGCCTTCTGCTCTGTGCTGAGCGGGATGCGCTCGATGTGCAGCTCCAGGTACACCCGGCCGTACTCCGGGCAGTGGTCGAAGTAATCCACCCCCAGCTGCCACAGGCTGAGAGAGGGGAGAAATCATCACCATTCCAATCCCAGAAATCTTCAATGAGCACAACAGGAAAGTCCCAAGGAGAATCCAAGCCTGTGTTAGTAACTGTTAGTTCTGATTAACTTTGTATTCAGTCCTGAAATGGCTTTTCCTTTCTGCCCCGTGCCAGTTCCCTGTAAAATAACTTTGGAATGCCACGACTTTGGAATATGTGCAGTTCCTAAGAACTTCAGTGCAAGACACTCTGCACAGTGGCAGGAGTGGCTGTGCCCAGGTCATGAGGTGTGAAAAGCTATAGGCAGCTTTTGTCTCCATTCAAAGGGAAATGTGCCAATCTTGTACAATCCCTTAGTGGACACCTCTGCTGAAATTCTAACATTGGCTACTCTGAGTTTTGTCCTTTTACTTCATGAACATGTAGTTATTTGTTTTGGCTGCCTCAGTCTATGTCTGTCCTGTGAGTAATAAAACAAAAGTTGGTACCTGTGATGGGAGAAGAGTCCTGAGGCATACTCTAGCAGGAGGAATTCACGCATATTTGAACCAAAACTGGGGGGAAAAACAGCAAATATCCAGATATTATGATTTGCATCTCACTGGAAGAATCTGATGACTTTATTTCACAAGTACAGTCAAATTCTGCAGCATGTTTTCTTTTGGGGTTGTTGTTTTTTTTTTCCCTCTGGGTTATTTTAATCAGCTTTATTCAAATAATGCAAATAAATACTTACTGGAGATTGTGAGACTGCAGGAGTTTGCAGTGATCCAACAGGTCAGTCAGATGAGCGACAAACCACCAGTTGCTCAGGACAATGCTGTGTTTGAAGCAAGAGAAAAAAACTAAGCCTAACAGTGCCAGGGACTGTGTCATATTTTTCCACAGGCATTTCTTACCAATACACAGCTCTGTTACAGTCCAAGGTCTGGCTGCAATGTCCAGGACCTAACGGAATACTTTAAATTGCTGCCAGCATCATGTATTTTTGCTAAATTCTCTGCAAGGATGATCAGGGTTCTTTAACCATACCCCTGCCCCAAATACACAGAAGCAATACTGTGGAACTAGAGAAAAAAAAAAGAGAAAACTCAACCTGCATTCCTTGATCACTTGATGCATCTCAAATTCAAAGGCTGCCATTAAAATCAGGTCTAGAGGCTCAGGGCTGCTCTCTCCACCCAGGAATAGGTCCATACTAGACTGTGGAATGAGATGACAAGACATGATAAATGCAGAAGCAAAACATTTGTTTGGATGTAGCAGTTATTTTATGGGAAATAACAGATCACAGAGGCTGAATACATTAACAAAATGGAATTTTCCTCATTTTAGCATAAGGGAACTGGGAAAACAATTTGCAGGAACAAGACTGGCAATGTTACGACACTGAAAAGTGAGTCTTCAATAATTATTTGCCAACTTTATCACTCTCCCAATCCTTTTACAAACTCCAGGTAACACCTTACAGGAACGTAGTTGCTGTAAGATTTTTCCCTAAGTTTTTCTTTCAGTGTAGTAACCCTTGTGTGCTTGAAACAGTGGATAAGATTAGATAAATTGTATTTCCTACCTGTGCATAGAACCGCAGCTCCATCGGCTTCACTGTTGGGTGGGAATACAGGAGCCGGGTGACCAGGAAGTGATACCATGTGGTCATGAGCTCCTTCTTCTCCAAAATGGCATCCTCGTCTCCCAGCAGGATCTAATGGGACAAAAACAGAGGAGGAATGCTGCAGACTCAGTGATGGACACAGCTGCACTCCAGCTCTCCAGAGGCATTACTCCAGTTCTGCAAAGGTGAGGATTTATTTAAAATTACATAACAAAGATCTTTCTCACAGCCCAGTTTCCAAATCAGCCTTAGGGCCTTGGACAGGGAGAGAAAGCCATCTGCCCAGGCTGGCAAATCATCAACAGAGGACAGGAGAGATATTAAAGTTACTTATGGCTACACTAGGCTCCTGAAATCTACAAGGATAGATTCAATATTTTAGTCCAAAGTTTCCTTTGTTCCCAGCAAAAACACACCTTGCAGATGGACTCCATGTGGGGATTGGAAGCAAAAGTTCCATCCTGTAGATACCGCTGACATTCCTCATGCCAGTGCTGCCACTTCAGCTCCAACTCTGTCAGTGTCTGGGTGTTGCTAAGCTGAACAGAGGGAATAAAGGAAAACAGGGAATAAAGGAAGCACCAAGTCAAATCACACCAGGCTCTTGGGCCAAACTCACAGTCACGCCTGGTCATCTCTCTATGTTGATTTGTCACCTAACAGACTTTTATCTGAATTGCTGGGTCTTTGGGCAATTCAAGAAGACAAATATTGTTATTGTAAAGGAGTAAAATTGAGGTGTTCTAAAACAAACTGTTACAGGGGACACAACTGAGTGGCTTTTCCCAATAAACTACATGAAAAAAACACACTTTTTACATACACTGGGCACAGGCATCTTCTTCATCAAGTCATCCAAGATTTTGTACATGTTCACGGATGTGGGATTGGCACTGGCTTCCTTGGAGAGCAGGTGCCGTGCTTCGTCCATCCGACCTTGGAGAACGAAGATATCCACCTGCAAAAACCCCCTGTCCATGAGCTCCATGCTGGGCAAGATTATGGATCATCCAGGAAAGGGATCAGAGGGGCATTTTAACCTGTGATTCAGACAAGGGAAGTGGAGTTGAAATGTTTAAACTGTAGGCACTGCTAATTCAAGTAACAGTGTAAGGCTTGCCCTCTATGGCTTCATCCTAAAGCCCACACAGGCAGACAGCAATGAGGTGTCCTGTCCAGCAGGGAAGAGGAAGGAGAGCACAGACATGAATTCCTTTTGTTTAAGAATCTTCCAGGTGGTGATACTCACCACATTCCAGAAGAGCTTGTGTTTGGATGGACTCTCACTGCTCAGAACTTCCCGGACCATGCTGTCCACGTCACACACATGGAGCCGCACCCAGTCAAGGAGGCGCAGCAGGAGGGGCCCAGCTGTGCAGACAGATTTCCCTCTGTCAGTTCCCATGTATTAATTCCCAAACTGCTCTCACACATTTCCTAACAGTTTGACATCACAAGATGAGATTTACTGACTGGATTTCTACCTGCCACCCCCAAATTACAGAGTTCCTAAAACAGAGAGGCCATGGAGTACCCAGCCTCTGACAGGTTTTCCTGTGGCAACACGGTCCAATAGAAAACCCAAATTTCAAGAAATAAAACGTGAGTGATCCAGATCAAAAATCTTTCAATGCCAAAAAACAAACAGAATATTTTTGTTTATTTTAGCATAATTTCATTATTACTAACTGAATATGAGGAAGAAATTTGGCACTGGGTGATTAATTTAGATTAAGTAATCTATAATTTGTGAATTTCTCCTGAATTCTGGAACTGTGTAAGTAACACATTTGTTTGCATATTATTTCCTTCAAAAATTATTTCCTACTTTAAAATGCCAGTGTAAACAGACTGACTTCAAAAATGGCAACCTAAAGTTAAGGGAGTTGTATCAGAGCTGAGTAAATGTTAACATTTAATGCTTAAAGACATGTTTAAGTTTATACATAAAACAGATTGGCAACAACTTTTAATATCCCTGCTCTTCATAATCATTATGACAACGAAACAATTTAAAACAGAATGAGGGAGAAAAGTAGAAGGTAAATTAAACAGCTTAACATAATTCAATATAAAGAAGGCAATTAACTGAGGCAGAAAAGGTATTAAAAGGCTTACAGACACTCTCCATATCTCTAAAACATGAAATTATGTCACAATGAATATTAAATACATTTTAAACAAATAAATATGCAAAGAAGAAACCCTTCAGTCTTTACACCAAGATAGTTCATGGCTCACCTGTAGCTGCTTCAACGAACAGAATCTCACACAGGTTCCAGATCAGCTCCATTGCAGAGAGAATGGAAACCTGAAGGAAAGCAGAGCCAAGTTTCAGAGCTAGTCATTATTCCAGTTGGAATTTTTAACTAAACAAAGACATCTGCTGTCCACAGCAATCAGTTCTTATGGAGAAGTATCATACTGACATTTCAGAGATAAAAATTAAAAGACACAGGCCAAAATTTCACACTTTTTTTTGATCAGAAAACACTGACACTATGTAATGAAATTTAGCAATAATCTGTCACAAGTGAGCAACCTAACTGGTCTTATTTTCAGTGTTTCTGCACTTCTAAGACTCAAAACAAACATCAAAGAAAGAACGAACAGCCAATGAAGCAACATCACTGCAGCTGACTGGACAAAACTGGTGTGAGAACTCTGCTCTTCCCAGAACACTCCCATGGATCTGACAGCTCACTGTGAACACCCAGAGGTTGCTAAGAGGCTCAGATGCAGCTGATTGGAATCTGAGAGTTTGAGAGGTGAAATCCCACACAGCAAGTCTGAAACTTTTTTTATCAGCTTTGGGATGACAAGAAAACATCACATCTACAACAACAAATATGTTTATGACATGGCAGTGAATTGAGGTGTTGGGCATCTTTATTGTTTTAGAAGTACAGGAATTAACTATTTATTTCCATTTATTCTTGGTCATGAACTGCATCTTATATACAAGGCAGAATTAAATCTGAAGTGGCTCATGCCACAGTGCCAGTAATCCATGTTCAACTTGACAGAACTACAGATTACCTGAGTGCTGTACTGGGCTTGCAGGGCAGGGTCCCGGGTCGAAACTGAGGGAAAAATAAGGAAAGTCAAAGAGCAACATATTTACCTTTGACAATCCCTTCTGAACTTTGGTAGCTTTCCATATACCTGCCACATGAGATACGAAAAGGCTGCAAATCCCCAGAAAATCAGGAATGATTTTCTTGCTCAGGAAAATGAGGTGGATAAAAACAGGCCCTGACCAGATTTGCAAACCAACCTGGAAATCTTCGGCATGGAAGTAGAGTCTTGGTAATTACTGAAACCTACACATGCTATTATTGTACAGTAGTTGCAGTAAGTTACCATTACAATCCTACTTTCATAATTGCAACTGTTTCCCTTTCCTGCAGTAAGAGAACAAATAAACTTACCAGCTGCCTGGTGCATGTCCTCCATGCAGGCTCTTATCACCGACCGGTAGTTTTTACTCACTTGAACCAATCTGCCAAACACAAAAAGACTTTGGTTGGAGGGAGCTGTTGGAGTTTTTAGTGTTATGTCCCCTAAAGCCTCTGCAGCAGCATCTCCCACTACCTGGGTGGATCCAGCTGGAATCAGTGAGATTGTGCCACACTGTAACAGCGTGATTATTGGAAGAATCAGAGCCTTGATTTGTAAAATCTCCCCAAAATGATCATTCTATCCGCCCCGCTGTTGATTCCAGAGCTGGTATAAGCAACCTTGCCAGCGGCACTTGCCTCACCGGAGGCGTTTGACAGCCCTTGGCGTTGGTCCCCGGCTGGAGAATGGGGAGCGGGTGCTTCCCACCCTCCGCATCCACTCACTGCGCCTTCCGCGACTTCCCCGCCAACTCCTCCTCGCTCCGCTGCAGCCCCATGAAAATCCCGTGAGACTCGTTGAAGAGTTTCCGCAGGGTCTGGATGTAAATGTCCTGATCTCTACGGACCACGAAGACGCGGGAGGAGGTCGGCGCTCCATCCTCGGTACCTGCAACAGAGTCCGTCAGCGCCCGGGCAGCAGCGCCCGCCCTGCCCTCACCCCAAAATCGGAATGGGCATGGAGAGCGGGACAGGCATCGGGAGCGGGACAGGCATCGGGAGCGGGACAGGCATCGGGAGCGGGACCCACCAGTGCGGCCGAAGAGGGTCTCGCACACCAGCACCTCCGCGGGGCCCCAGGCGAAGCAGAGCTGTCGGGACGAGGAGTCCGCGCCCGGCACCACCTGTGGGAGGACGGTGTCCGTCAGCGGCGCCCCGGCCCCGTACCGCCCATGGCCCCGCACCCGCCGGCCCTGCCCCGCCCGCCCATCCCGCACCACGAGCGGCGGCTCCGTGTCCGGTTCGTCCATGGCGGCGGCCGCGCTGCTCCGCTCCCGCCCGCCGGGGCTCCGGAGGCCCCTCCGGGCTGCCCGCGCCGCCGCCTGC